>JAUZND010009487.1:0-29758 GCA_034780555.1 Coelogynopora nodosa
CAAAAGTAGACCAATACCAAAAGTGAAAGAAAATGAAGGAATTCCACCAAGTTATACTTGTACTTATAACACAGGCCCAGGAAATGAGAGGATGTTAAGTCATGCCTATAGTGGTTAACTAAAGCCATTATCCAGGACACAAAACAGTTGTATAAAATATATTTACGACATAACATAACTTTTGTGGTCGAGTCATAATTCTAGTTTATGGATATACCGCTACTTTATACTGAAACGATTATATTCAATAAATAAATAAAACAACATAAAATAATGATCAAACAAAAAAAATTGTGTGCAGGTCTGTATTTACTTTATAATTTATGTATTTACATTAATATATTCCTAATAATACAAGTCGACACAATCGTCAGTGATTGATGACCCCGTATCCAGATGGATTTAGTTATATCTGATAGTGTGGTCGCAGCACCAGCACAGCGATAATGTAAACAACAACTAAGCATAAAAAGAATAAAAGAACGTTGGGGGGAAATTGTTATCCAAATTTAATTTGAAAATTACATTTAATTAACTAACAAACAATGTATGAGATAGTCTTTGAAAATTGAACCAAAGTAAAAAGAAATACCCGGAAGTTGATAAATAAATAGAAAAATAATTTATTTAATTTTTGAATAAATATAAAAATAGTGCAGTGAAGAATGTATCAAACGTTTGTGCAAAATTTCCAAAAATAATTTTGTCTAAAACAATATGTACCGTTAATTGTAAAAAAATTATAAATTTAATGTTAAATTATTTTGAAAAATCGGTGGATGTCACCAGAAAATGCAAGCAAACTCCGTGTACAAAATAATACACATTAAAAAATGCTTTAATTTAAAAAAAACTGTGTTGATCCCTACGAAACATGCAGTACCTAACCAACTAACTATGTTCCTAACACAATATAAAATCTTGACACAATAGAAAGAAAGAAAGAAAGAAGTAATCAATGATTAATGTCACAATGATCTCTAACTAGAACCTATCTATCCAAGATGGATATTGTTTGCTGTAACAACTCAACATCTGACTTTGCGGCTCCAACTTCCGCGTCTTGTCTCTTGCTTGACTTGACTTCATCAGCGCAGTATAACAAATCATACATATTTAATTAACATACTCAGTCAGAGCAGGCCGAGTCCAACTACTATATTAGAAGAACATCGCTTCACTCAACAGAACGTTATCGATTATAATATGACCCCCAACACTCTGCCTTATATATTATATGCTCATTGCAATTATTTAAGTGGTACTAACTTTGTGCCAAGTTTAGATTATAAATGGATGCAATATGCAACATACGGAAAGAATATAAATGAAATGTGAAATTATAAAAATGTAGTGTATTTTTTGGTTGAATAAATTATTAGAATCTATGAGTTTATCTGCCTATAGGATAATGATACTTTTAGTAGAATGTGTTTGTGGACATAATCAACAAAATATTGTAGTCATAATAGTGAATTGATTTATAAAGATGTACATCAATATTTCATATAAGTTTTTAAATAATTGATAAGAGAATAAAAAATCCATTCAATTACTCAACAGTATCCGCAAAACATACTATTATCATATTCTGTATCAACATGACAATTATTCGAACATTATTAATTCCGACATAAACAAATTGAATTGATGAATTCTAAATATCTACAAAACAATTTACCGTTCCTCAAATGGTGGTGTTTTTTAGTAATCTTCATTTTGCCAAACATCATTTAAAATAATATGTTAATTAAATGCAGGTTAAACTATACTATATACAGAGCAGCACAGCGAAATTGACAACGAGAATATTTATTCATGAAACTAAATGTGATCAAATAACAGTTAACAATTGATTTGCCAACACCCTCAAGCAGCAGACCCGACCAGCAACTGTCAACAGCTCCCCCACTCCCCCCCCCGGTCCACCACGCACACGCCCTTCTCGCCTACCTGTGACGGGGACCGTGTAACGGCATGGATCTGAGAGAGGTGGACGACGGTCGGCTGCTCCGGATCGTGGTGTCGATGTCGCGGCAGAGGCTCATCGTTCAGATCCTCGGGGTCCGGAGTGAAGAAGTCGGGGAACTTTGGGTGGAAGGGGGGCACGTAGCCGACCCACTCCTCTCTGAATGGTGGGTTGGACGGAGGGGAGGAAATGACTCGGGAAACGATATTCTTTTGAAATATTAATTCTTAATGGCGATGTAAAGACGTGGTTGAGGTACATACACATAACAGTGCAATGACCTACTTGGGAGTGGTCCAGGCTTGGCCCAGGCCCCGCCACACCTGCTCCTCCTTGCTGGTAAGGCAGTGCGACAGAAAGATGACCGTCCGGCTGGTGAGCAGTGGGGAGACGACGCGCGCGGGAAGATAGGCCACCCCCGTGTCCGGGTCCCGACTGGCGTCCACCAGAAGGCTTAGCGGCTGGATGAGAAGGTGGGCCAGCTCGGTGGCGTTCGGGTCGTGGATCTCGCCCTGGAGACGGGCGAGCAGGTTGAAGGAGAGCTTCACCTTCTTGAAGATGTCGACGAAGTCCTCCAGCGGGGGGAGGCGGGTTCGCATGGTGAGCAGGCCGTCTAGGATGCGGTGGTGGGTGGAGGCCAGTGAGTGATTGGAGGTTGAGAGGAGAGAAAGGAGTGAGATGAGAGAAGAGAAAGGAGTGAGATGAGAGGAGAGAAAAGAGTGAGATGAGAGGAGAGAGAAAGGAGTGAGATGAGAGAAGAGAGAAAGGAGTGAGATGAGAGAAGAGAGAAAGGAGTGAGATGAGAGAGAAGAGGAAGAAGTGAGATGAGAGAATAGAAGAGAAAGAAGTGAGATGAGAGAGAAGAGGAAGGAGTGAGATGAGAGAGGAGAGAAAGGAGTGAGATGAGAGGAGAGAAAGGAGTGAGATGAGAGAGGAGAAAGGAGTGAGATGAGAGAAGAGAGAAAGGAGTGAGATGAGAGAAGAGAAAGGAGTGATATGAGAGAAGAGAGACAGGAGTGAGATAAGAGGAGAGAAAAGAGTGAGATCAGAGGAGAGGAAGGAGTGAGATGAGAGAGGAGAAATGAGTGAGATGAGAGGAGAGAAATGAGTGAGATGAGAGAAGATAGTAGACAACAGAGTATAATACAGAATTCAAAATATGTTGAGAAAGTAAAGAGAATAAAGAGCGTAGGGAAAAAGAGAAGAGAGAGTAGGTAAAGTGACTAATTCAATTTATTAAACAATGGCTATAATATAGAGAATGAACCATTAATTAATAAAGTCAAATTTTAGTGATTCCTAGATAAATACCGAATATAGATTTAGTATTATATAAAGAATTAGATTTAAACACATACATAGTTAGTATAAAAAGATTTAGATTTAAACATATAGTAGATTTAAATCTATTAATAATTTTATAAGTCGCTTTGCTCATGTTCACCATATTTTCATTGTTAAAAAAAGCATTAATGCGTATAAAAATATATTTGTTACAATATGCTCATTAAAATAAGTTTTAATAAGCAGAGTACTGAACGACTGCAAAATAATACAGTTTTATAATCAATAAGCGGGGTATATTAATGATTGTTAGAAAACCTTAATAAAAATATTTTTAAAAAACAGTATTTGATGTCGTGTTTCATTAATTGAAATTAATTATTCAATAATAGAACACGGGACATAACAACTAAAAGGATTTATTCAATTACGACTTTCAGAGACAAATTTTAAAATATTTTAACATAACAACAAAATGTTAAACTTCGCTCTCAATGATATTTAAACCAGGTGATTCTATCTCACCATGAAGAGTAAAACAGGGGAAAAGAGAAACAAACAGACAGACCAGAAAGAATATTTGTTCAAATAAAGTGGCCAACTATAACTACAAATCCTGGTGTGTCTCACAAACATCTACCATACAATACATAATTATCTGTTGCGTCTAGAATTCCTGGAAACAAACAAGGCTGAAAAAACAGCCCCAACTACCCCCCCCTGGTTTCACAGGATCCCATGCCCAGAGGCGCAAACACACACCAACAGCCTCCACTGAACAGTATAGAAACTTCAATGCAAAGGAGGACTTCTCTGATGAGTGGAAGAGACTATTATAGTCAAACGCAATCAAGTTGGCAGCCGACGGCACACAGCGCTGTGTCGGTCGTTCGTGCAGGGGAACTGTTGGATGGACGACTCAATGCCAGAGGGAGTTGCTGTGGTTGGGCGTAACTATGGTAACTGATCGACTACGGTATCAAACCACCAAAGGAGGTAGTGTTTCCGGATTCCACTTCACTTATAGACAGACAGGGGTGAGGCAATATTGGGGAAGAGGGGTTATGGAGATCAACTCCATGATTATCGTTCAACCTGAATATATTAATTCTTTATTAGTTTATTGTTTTCCTTTAATGATGTGATAGAAGAAAAAAATAGATGACGAGTGCAAAATGATTGTCTTCCTGCCTTTTCTAATAATACACTATAATAATAAACATTTGTAGCATTTTTTAATCACATTAGTAAAATTAATTACAGTCAATCTGATTACATTATATTATTACTGAGTTATTATAAAAATTATTCATCAGTTTAATTCAGTATTCTGAATTCAGGATCACAATATTTATTCCAGTTTTTGGACCCATATGAGGCAAATGTAATTGACATACTTTTCCACAACATAATATACACAGTACTGCAGTAGAATTTGTTATAGTTAAAAACTTTTCTATCTTCCAGACTTTCAATCTCAAATGAAAGCGTGCAACAATGATGTAAATGTGCGACTAATTGTATTTACTTGTACCCATTCTATTCAGACCTTGATAAGATTTATGTGTAATTTAGCGTTTGAATGAATGAATTGATATAATTGTATATTTGATGTTAATTATTTATTATTACTTGTACTTATCTCTACGTTTAATTACATACAATTGTTTTCATTCACCTCGTAATTATATTTAAATTAAAGCTTTACTTTATAATATTTTAAATCCAGCAGTATTTTTTTATATAGACTTATTCACTAATTTATTTTATTATTCTAATGTATATTTAATATACCTGCTGTATGCAAAACCTCTCTGACGCTATCACCAAATCAAAAACACCTGATGCTATATATATAACTATATATATAATCCAGACTACAATAATACAAATAATTTCATTAAAATTTCAAAATTGCATTTGATATTTTAAGAAATATACTGAGGTCATTTTCTGAATAGTAAAATAGTCCCTTCTGAACAGAAAATTTCACTTTTTAAAATTCAACAAATGTTGTCTGAAATACCTCTAAAAAGAGAGGATTTCCACCCATTTTATAGACTAGAGGAAATATCCCGAGGATTTAAATGTCTTCAAAGATTTTCCCAGTAAGAAGAATAAAAATACAATCTGATCAAGCACACTCAATTTGAATTGTTATTTTTAGTTATTAGAATTTAATAAAAAATGAAACAGCTAATTGATAGTTTTTATTATAGATACCCTATAGTATAAAAGCATTCGATAAAAGATTACCTTAAAAGTACAAATGGTGTAAATATGCACACTCTTTTCAATTAATATTCCAAAAGAAAGACAACATTAGACACAAATGAATTTTACATTTGATATTAACTTTTACCAGACTTTTAAAACATATTTTACTCTCGAAATATTGAAACACATTTTGAAATTACCCAACTTTTGTTGTTTTTCAGACTTCGTAAGAACAATATATATGTGTATAGGCTATATAGACCAACTTGGTCTCACGGTTACCAAGTAAACAGAATCGACAAGGCGCTCCAATCACCTCAAAATACGTGCTAGCATGTGGGACAAATTTGAATGAATCCTTAACAATCCTAAATATAAGTGTCCCTAAATATAAATAGATTGTCTCATGAAGTCATGGTAACAGTAGCCCAAGAATCCACAAGAGAAAGGATCCACACAATACTTACCGCCCAACTTCTTCTCCTTCCGTTTGCGCAGTTTCTGTCGCCGTTCCAATTCCCGGATCGCCTCAGCGGCCTGATGCAGCCGCCCGACAAACCGATCGATATCGTCGAAGCAGTAGTTGAGCAGGCGATGCGCCCGTCGCACCCGGTCCAGGGAGTCGCCACCCACGCCGCCGCCGCCGCCGTGGGACTCCTCGAGGGGGTCTCGTCGGGCGGCCATGCGGCTGGCGAAGGCCGGCTCCTGGGGTCGGTAGAGGCGCTGGTGGCTCCCGGTCTGTAGGTTGGCCAGGGGGAACACGCCGAAGACACTGGTCAGGGGGGGGAGGGGGGAGGAGGGGGGGGGGGAGAGAATATAGGTTGGGAGTGGTTGGGTTAGGAAAAGTGATGCATGGGAAAAGGTCAGGAAAATATATTTGCTTATTGCAAATATGAGAACAATTATGGAAAATTTGATGAAAAATAAGGAAATTAACTTTATAATTTTAAGGAGAATATATAATTTGAGAGTGTAAATAATTCATTCAGAACAATTTCTTTCTTTCTAAAATAAAAACTTTGGCAACAAATACCCACTTTTTAATAGTAATATCAAATTAAAAATTATGTCCCGTAGGCACCAAATAAAACATTAAATTAAATGCCCAACTCTTTGATTTGATATCAACTTTCATTTAGGTTAAGAGTAGAATTAACACATAATTTAGTAATAAAAAGGGAAATGATGAATGGGTAAATTGATTTTGAAGAACAACTGGACGATATTGAGGAAGTAAATGGCTGCCTATTTTGGAAATCGGATCGTAACAGAGAGGATAAATTTAATTACATCTTTTACTGACGATGAATTCGAAAAAATATATAGAACGAATAAGGAGTCAGTTATAATTTTTAAACAAATACTATTTGAAATAATCTACAACACTAAACGGATTAAAACACGTATTAAAACCACAATCATATCTCCAACCTTACAAGTTTGCTGTTGCCTGCGACTGCTTGCTGTGGCTTTTTTCTTCTAAATAGCATTTAATGATGTTATTAACGTGAATCAGTCAAAAGTAAATAACACCATATAGCTCGCTTTCTTTACACCGTATGCAACCTCCGGCTTACGTGGCATTCCCTTAAACTTTTATTAAAATAATCAATTTTCCTGGAGTTACCGGTGCCATACATGGTTCTCACATCTCGGTAAAGAATCCGCCAAATCATAATTACCCAGAAACCTTCCGAAATAGAAAAAGTGATGTTACTTTCAACGTTCAAATTGTATGTGAACCAGGATTTGAAAATCTACAACGTTGTGGATGTCTCGGTGGCCCGAATCAGCTCATGATAGCCGAATCTGGAACAATTGTAGACTGAAGGACAGATTAGGAACCGATTATCTGGAGAACTATGGCCTATTACTGGGTTACTACTTGTTCTTACTACTTATTCTTTATTCCTTGTGAAAGCTATCTTCTCACTCCATTGAGACGAATATACAGACTTAAGCAAAGCAGCGCTACGTTGCTAACCATATCTATCAAAACACGTTGCACAGTTGAGAGATGCATCGGGGTTTTTAAAAAGCGATTCCCCTGCTTAAAAACCATCTTTAATGTATACACTTGAAACGGAGTAAAAGTAATTGTGACTTGTATACTATTCTACATAATATGCCAATTTCGATGAATGACCATGATTTCGCTGCTCTTCCTCCTGAATGAGACGACCTCAATGCTGCCGCAAACTTATTCAGAATATTCATTCTAATTAAATATTACTCCATTTTAAATTCAATATCTAAATTTATCGGTCTCATTTTTGCTTAATGTTCGGTAATCGCGTGGCGAATCTTTAATTCGTGTATCTCTTCCGAATTATAAACTTCGTTAGCAGTACCAGCAGCTGCTTAATTTTCCTATTTGTACTATTAGTGGAAACCGCTGTGGTTCAATCGATTCCTCTATTTGGGGCGGATAATTAATACGTTGAGCAGAAAATGACTGTAACAAAGGCCTCAGTTATCATAGCAAACTAATAATTAAGCATTCATCATATTTAAACATCAACCGATAATATATATTATACATATTGTTTTTAATAAAAAGTCATATTTTACTAATTAAGACAACACGACAGCTGCAGATACTATAAAGCAGTCCAACTTCGCCAAGTATTATTGTTTCACAAGCAATGTGTATCTTCGTAGAAATAGAGTCACGCTTCACAATCACAAGCACGCTAACTACACATGAAATCTTTTTCTGAGATGTTATAATGCCCAATTGGCACGTACAATATAATACATAATATAATGTCATGATATCGTGATAGTCAAACTTACCATGTGAAAAACAATATAGATATATAGAAACGATTTCAATGCAAGTCTGCTGTAAATAAATTACTTTGCAGTTTTAAATGTGACGGGTCAGTCAAGCACTCGGCATCGGCCAACGCTGATTTCAATGGATGATATTTATGGTGAATAACATGCTCCATGTTAAAGACAATAAATCATTTAAACTTAAAAAAAAATATATACTTAGTCAAAGAAAATGTTATACCTGGTATCATAATTATCTTGATAAAATTTGTATTGCTTCAAATTAAAAATCAATAACATTGATTGAATAAAAACACTTGTTATTGTAAAATATCAATAAATGAGTAAAATAATATATTTAAAAATATATACATTTTGAAATGTACTCTCAAAAAACCTACTGAACCTGCATGTTTTGATATTATCCATACATTGAACATAATTAAAAAATACGACTCTTATATTTAATACAAAGATTTTCTACTCTTAGCCTTTCCGAAACCATCTCCACATTATAAAGTATTGCTATAAGCTGTTTACTGATCACTGTAATCCCACTCCATTATTATTTGCATGAAGCATTATAATATTTGTGTCTGTAGAAGGTTTAAATTAAATTCACTTGCATCCTTAAGAAATGATATATAGGCTAACTGTAAGAATATAAAAACCAGCGTAATCACTATACTTAATTGGTGTCAGGATATGGTCCCAAAAAGATGACTTATAATTTTATCTACCTTAATAATTGTGTACGTAGATGTATTTTTTTCAAGTTATAAAAATGTCTAAAATCATATCCTATTTTGAGGTCAGTACTTATTGTAACCAGTGGATATGGTTAACATGTGTCGATCAGTACGAAAAGACAAAATTAAAAAACCTTTGACAGTGATAGATATGAATCAGAATGGAAGATTATTATAAATTGAATTTAATGTTTATGACCTTTCGATTGCTAGTATTTGAAAACGAGTTACCTTTGCAATTTACCTTACCTTTGAAATTGCCTGCTATGTATAGGCTACATATCGGCTACCGTATAGTAGATTTTAAGCTGTTTGTGATAGGTCTTGTTATTAGTTCAATTGCTTCTAGCTTTTTGAACCATTAATTGGAATACGCTAATCATATACGAAATCGACATCCAACTAGTTTATGGAAAGAATTTATAGGTGAAGTAAGTTGAAACCAAATTACAATTCTATGAATCTACTATTTATTATGACATTTAGTTGCTTAACATTTATTTAATTTATAAATTTCGATTTTTGACAGTCAATAACATCAATAAAGTATAAATGCTACTTTTTCAAATATAACTTAACGGTGAAAATATTGGTGAATGAGCACCCCACGGCTAAGGGCTGTTTAGTTATCAATACGTCTAACAGATTTTGAATACTACTAAATTGTGGCCTTGTCACACCTATATAGAACATACTCTGTACTATCTCAGAAAAAAATGCTCAGAAACAGAATTCCATTTAATTATCGCACTTGTGAAATGAGACTGCTTGTGAAAAAAAGGGAATTCTTGTGACCTTGTCGATAAAGACAGATTTGCTTGTGAACCTGGGAACGCTTGTGAAATAAAGGTCTGCTTGGTAAGTGGGAAACAGCCGTGACGATCGCGTATAAACTATACCATTGTAGCTACAATGGTAAGCATATATATTATAGCGTAGTAAATTTCAATGCGTGAAATAGTAACCAAATGTGAATTATACAATATTTGGAGTGCACATTAACGGCCATGCTAAGCAGCTAAATGTTGCATATAAAAAGATATAATGCAGCAAGGAAGCTTATTGCACCACATTATAAGTAATTAATTTAAACGTAATAAAGTTCAGCATTTTTGTAAAGACAATTAGTGAAAGGCTATGTATATATTTTACAATTCCGATTGAAAAAAAGGTAGTTCAACCTGCAGTGTTGTGTTTGGATACAAATTTAATTCGGTAAATAATGTCCAATTTAATCATTTTTAAATGTATAAAAAATAATTAAAACAATTTTTAATTTATCACTTGTAGATATTTTAAAAGCGTCTTCTGTAGTAGGCAATCAATCCATGTATTAGTTATTCATTAACAAAGTTGATTAAAAATCTATCGTTTTGTAAATTTGCTTTTATCTACATTTTCGTTTTAAATGTAATTACTAGTATGACACTATATTTAGCATCGTTTGTTCTTCTACATTATTTCGTTAAATCACATAGTATATTGAAAAATATAGATTCGGAAAGTTAATTGATACAAAAACCCTTTATATAAAAAGTAAAATGATCAATATGAATAATGTATGCTAGCAGATAAATCAATACATTTATAGACATTTAACAATGAAAGTATTACTAAAATTTACACGAATCTTAAGTTATTGCTTTACATGTTACATTCATATTACACATGTGGAAATTGTAAAATACATGTTAATGTAAAGAACGCAATACTTTAGAAAAACTAGAAAGATATTTGCATAACATATTAAATACTGTATGATCCATATAAATATATCGTTAATTAAAAAAAGTTTTAACCTGTTCGCTTAAAGTATAGCCCTCAATAATATAGTTTTACAAATTGCAAAGCTACATAGGCCATATCGTTAATTCGTAATACATGAAGGGAATCTACATAATATGTGTGATAATAAAATACTATGAAATGATTGAATAAATAAAGGTGCATTATTTCCGTCGATCACTCAAATCATTATATTATATTATAAACTAATATTGGTTTCCGGCTTTACCTACTTCATGATCCAGTTCTTCCTGAATAATGATATACAGAACACAATTTCTTCAACAAAATACATTACAACGTACCCCATGGCATGATTATAGAAATTCTTAACTCTATTTGATACGATTCACTTATAGCCACTTTTTTAAGACCAATGCAGTATAAGGTAACACCAAACTACCAAATGACTATTTCAGTATATGTTAAAATTTGTACATGGCTGAAATCGAAAAATGTATCGTGTTCTATGTATGTATACGACTAATGAAACAAGAAGAGAGAATGCCGAAATTAACAGTTAAGTCAGACCGGAAATAGAATGTTTAAATTATGAGAAAAATAATTGTTTTTGACGGCTGAACTGTTTTGGTCTCACTGTTTAATGCAATAACAACTAAAGGTAACTTAGGGTAACTAAAAGGGAAGACTATGATTGCACGCTTTGTCAAAGAATGTAGTTTATTTATGTAAAGTTTATACAGGTAAAAACGTGTACATAACATATATAGGTGGACGGATAAAAGAGTGGTGTATTTAATTGATCAATTAAGAAAGTAAATTGCGCATTAGAAGAAACTGTAATTTTTAATGTTTTTAAATAATTTTAAGGATAATAATTCAATATCTGTGTTTTAAAAAACCTTTCCTGAATTGCAACAACAAAATGTACCCTGCGATGAATGTAGCCAAACTATTCTGTTAATGCTACTGATGTATTAAAATATATAGCCACAAATTTCATTACGACTAGTGTGCAATACGATGTTAATTTATTAATATACCGTAAAGAATAAATGATTCACGGAAGTAAAAGAGGTCAAGAACGTGATCTGCATTACAGTGTACTTCCAGTATTCTCTATTCTTCCAGAGATGTTCACATTCCCCTTGCGGAAGTAATTATAATACAATTAAGAATAGTTTGCTGCAATTATTTCACTGAAGAATTGGCCGAAACCTGAGTGCTGACTTCGTAGGACATCGCAGGTGTACTAGAATAAAATAATCATACTATCAACTAAAAAATAAGTACATAATTTAAACTATTGTCTACACTTTATACAAAAGAATAAACGAATCCTAATCAGGATTTATAATAAAATATGTTGCAGTGCTATATGTCCAATTACAACCAGTACAACCAAATAAATTCACAAAACATTTTTCAAAACGATTTCAAATATAAGAATTCATAGATCAATCCGAAAATTTTAAAACATCAAAACTACAAAAAAATAATCACATAATCATAATGATTATGGTTATACAACCGATCGATAACACATAAGATAATATATAATGAACAAATTCTGTTTGAGTTCTGTTTTTTATTCATAACGAACATAACGCATGATGTAGGCAATTCCTTTGTTTCTCTTAACATCTATACAGTTTTGACTATTAGATATCAGTGCAGGGTTCTCGCGATTTTAAATAAAAAATGCAAAGACTTGGTTTAACATTTATAGTACATAGATCAATATCTAACACATGCTTTAACGAAATAAAATTGGGTCTAATAAAGAGCAATTTAATCTAGGAAATATTACGTCGTGCGTAGGTCAAATTCATTTCGGACTCGCTTTGGACAATTGATGCAATACATTTGAAGTTTTCCGATGATGACTGCAGTGATTTTTATCTTTTTTGTGCAGACTGTACATGCTTCCTGATGTTTGGCAAAATAGCTATCAATCGGTCAATTTGAGGGCCTATTTTTAAGCCATCTAAGGGATTAAAAGGCTATAGTGGAAAATTGGAGGGATAATCAAATCATTTACATCAGATGTTTCAAGATAATCGCTTCGTTTAGCAGGTGAATTTTTGGATAAGGAATACCTATTTAATTTTTTTAATGTTCCAAGATACAGCATTTTGATCAGTTTGTAACACATGCCCGCCACAGGAACAGAGTTGAACAACTTTGGACAAGTGTCTCTTTTAATTACTTCAATCTCCCCAAAAACAGTGCAGTTACCATTAGGGCCAGCCATTCCTAAATTAATCAAATAATTTCCAATATTTAGCTATCCAAGTTCACTTTGCAAATTTTTACTAAATTCAATCGCAGATAAATGTTACAAAAAGGAAGAACCCAAATAACGTCGAAAAACCTGATTAGTAGCTGAGTTATTGAAAAAATAAATATAAAGGTCACATTTGTTTTTGTTGAAAATAGGATCAAAGTTTGCAGAAAAATTCTTACTTTTAACTTGACCCATTAATTATGTTTTAAAATAGAAAGCTAATTCATAATTAAAAACATATCCACATTAATCTCGCCCAAGAGAAACGTTTTAGCTATGTAACTATCATAAAACGTAGTTTTGAAAATGTCAGCTAAATCTGGACAACTTGCCATTGATTGGTGTTTATCAACTAATCGAAGACATCATCGAATTTAAGCATCCATCACACTATTTACTTAGTGTTTATCAGAGACCACGTGAAATATTGGCAGTGTGGTTGATTGCGTTTGCAACTCTGCTGGCTGATCTGGTAGTGCGGTTGATCGAGATTTCAACTGTAATGGAGGATCTGGTAGCTTTGAAGATAATAAACCTCAGAAGTCAGCAGGGGATTTTTTGATGTTTTTGATGATTTTTGATTCAGAAGTACCTTCTCTTATCCTGCATGCTGGCTAGGATTGTGGCCGAACAGGAAGCGGGACGTACAACTAGTAAGGAGGACCAACTATACAATACTATACCAATAGGGACGTATCCTTAAGAGGGTGCTACCTCTCTTACTAGTTGCGGTTTGTTGATTTGGACAAAATGCGAGCATTTTTTGGTATATTACTTATAAATTATAAAAATAAGCAATATATACAAAATTCCTGATTTTATAACCCCAACTCCAACATTTCAACCCCTGAATACTGTTAGATCTAGAAAATACAGTCTCTGAGATAACATGTTACCGGTGTTACATTGGATATGAGTGTGCGAGTTATTTAAACACATAGTAAGAAAAATACAATAAGACATAAAATAAACTCTTTACATAATAAAACATAACCTTCAAATAATTAACTGAAAAATAAATTACGAAATAGTTATTTAATATAGTGTTGCATTTATTTGCCTACGTAAAATGTTTAATGTAATTGTTTTAAGAACTTGAATAATGAATATAAGTTTTTTATCAGCATTTGTTAGATGCAAATCTGTAATTACTTGAAAATACCAACCGCGGTATCTGGATTTCGTCAAATGACAGTGTTTAAGATACTACAAAACATTGTATGCTACATTAAATATAATTAAACCTATATTTAGTAAATAATGATATGCTGAACTTCAAATTATTTTTATTATATCTTTATAATATTAGTGTTTGACTGTTTTATAAAATGAAAACTTTTCAACTTCCAGAAGCTTTCCACTAGTTTTCCAGGTTTTTCTACGGAGATGTATTCAACAAGTGCCCCCCCCCCCGTCAATACACACCTTCCATCCGGCATGTCAGCCGCCGAGCCGGGCCCCTGCCGCCGCTCCTCCCCTCCCAGCGCCGCCTGTTGAGCGGCCAACCTCTCCTGCGCCTGTCGTATCACGTCGGCCAGGCTGTTCGCGGGGGTGCGCACACTCTGGAAGACGTGGAGTTCGGGCCGCTTGCCCGTCGAGTCCTCCTCCATCGAGAAGAAGAGGAGGAGGTTGTTGCGTCGGGTGTCGGTCGCATCGCCGGACATCCGGTAGGTCACCTCGCGGATCTTGGCCAGCGGGAAGTCTTCCATTGTCTCCTAGAGAGCGAGGAGGGAAATCGACGTACCAATAGAGGGGGGATGGAAGGGATTTTTAATTTAATTTTGTAATGAACAGAGTATTTTAATGATAGGTATTTATTATAATAATAATAGATGGTAATACCACAATCAAGTGTGGTCTGATGATGGAGCGTCCTAAAAAGGAACTGCTGAATTAACTAATAAATGGAACTGGTAATGGATAGTTATAAAAAGGATAAAACAGCCTGCTTCAGATCTCCCCTACAACGTCGAATATGCATCACCAATTTATTGTCACTCTTTTATTCTAGTACGTTCCTACCCTTTTTCTTCATATATTTATAAAGGTTCCCATACATATTTTATGTCCAATTATAACTAAATGCATTCGATACCAATTGTGGGTATGCTAAGCTTACGAAACGATGATTGGGTTTATAAATTCATCGTTTTCAGTTTACAATGCGCAGAGAAAATAATGATTCTAAGGGGACAGAAATATTACTCATAATGTATTTCATACATCATACTCTAGAGGCATTTACGACTTTTTGTAAAGTTGATTTTTTTTAAATTTTCTATTTGTTGTACAGTTTTTGCGATCATGTTGATATCTTAAAATAACCTTAAAACTCTGTTAGAGTTATATTTAAAACTAATTTATTTTAGCTTTTCTGTTGTTGGACATGCAGTATAATTGCAACAACTGATAAATCATTAAAAAATTATTTGTATCACAACATAATATCTGTTTGTAATTAGATAAATATAATACGCAGCAATTTAGAATGTAGTTTTCATGGACCAAATATTAAAAAAAACAATTTTGTTGAAATAAACCTTTAATTTAGAAATATAATTTTTTATATTTGAACAATCAAAAATATCAAGTACCTATATTTTGATTAAATTATTCTGCATAATATCCAAAATCCACATTTCTGTGATGAAGTTACAGAAGCTTTTTTCTACAACACAATCAAGTAAGTGAAATGATAATATGGAGGTCTACTCAATTTCAATAACAACTAGTTGTTGGCTAAAAACCGACTCAGAATCAGAACAGTAATAGCCATTAAGTGTAAGAGAGGAGCTGTCGGAAGCATGAGGTATTGTTGGCACGACTATGCCATTCAATATACATATAAAAGATTGCTAACTGAAACGGTGTGATTTTCTTGTATGTGTGAAAATTAGTGAATAAAAATAGAAGCAATGGAATCTGGAAAATGTTCTACGAAACTAAAATATATAGGTTGAATTAACAGTATAATCTTCAAATACCTAGCATTATATTGTATTACTTTTGAGTTAAAAATTCAGCTAGAATAAAGTCAGTATTCTTTAACATGAAGTAAGGATAACATATAAGAATGTTAACATAAACATTATAAAATGAATTAACAGCAAAAAACTGCAAATGAAAATTTAAGCTGAACAAAATATGTTTTATGACTTTTAATCCGGAGGAATAAAAAACTAGTTTTTCAAGGTCGGCATTAAAACAAGTAGCTAAGTTAAACAAACAATTTTAAATTTACAATTACTTAAAATGAGAAATAATTATTTTATTTCAGAATTAATTTAATTGTAAACGTATTTTTACCATTTTTATCGAATTCTAAAATCCCTTTAATTTGTTTTTATTAATTACTGTGATTATTTTCAAATTTATCTTTTTTATTTTAGCTTCTTTACACAGACGACTTTGAAAATTAGGTTAAATTTTCTTAGGATTTGTCACCCAGATTTAAGTAACAAACTAAAATATTTGCTACTGGATGTGCTAAAGTGTAAATGGATAACTACCAAGTTTTAAAATTGACGGTAACTATAATTGGAAACTGTCGGACTATTTCGACTATTAAAAAAAATACATCTTGTTGGCGGAGATTTCACGCTTTCTTCACACCAACTTTAGCTGGTATTCTTTAGTTGTGTTTAAACAGCTAGCGGTGAAATTCTCTGTTATTACATACAGAACTATAATTAACAGTAAAATTTACCCAAAAAAATCGCGGAATATAAAAATTCGTTGTAGAATAAAAAATATTCAGCCCAAATGGCAAAGATTTTTCAAACAGAAGCTATAAATAGATTCGAAAGATTGAATGTTCAAGTTTTCATATTTTCTACGATACCGTCCAACATTTTTATCATTATAGAATTCTAGCGATGCTATAAACTTTGAACTTTCCTTATTATTTAAATATGAGGCAATTTGATTGAACTAATAGAAATTGCATTTATTAAGTTCATATAAATATGACATATTCAAAACGATAACATTCAATCCACACAGTAAGCTGGAACCGATACGTTGCAATAAATATTATTGTCATAGAAACACCACATATTTGTTTCAATAAAAATATACAAATTTTTTGTCTAATACACTTTTTCTAATTATCAAACATTATATATGTATAGGACGTCGCAAACACCTTATTTTAATAAAAAAAAGTATTGCCGAAATTTATTATTAGCAATCATTAAATTAAACTGATATAGGTAGTTATAAAAAAGGCATAACATTTGTGTTTTTAAACAAATAATGTAATTCATGTACACGTGTATATTAATAATAATAATAACAAGAATAATCTTTGCGAAATTTCCTAAATTTGTTCATAACTTTTGAAATCTATTAAAAACTAGTAACTAAATTGTACAATAAATAAATGAAAGATGATAGAAATAGGCTAACTTTAGAAAAACAATAAAAGATAAAAAACAGTGCGAACAACAAAATTAGGCAAACCTAAAAAATGCGATTATATAGTAACATTAAAATATTAAGAAAATTCAGTTAATTTTATAGTTTCATATAACTTTCCACTATTTTAATTTATATCAATTTAACTGCCAAGTTGATAGGTTATAAGCATTATTTATCGTATTTAATCGTATTTATCGTATTTAATCGTATTTATCGTATTTAAGTTTGACAGAAAAAATCAATAAATAAATTAATTTAAACGCGGCATTAATCCAATCCAGCAGTTAATCCGGCCGTATTATAGACTAGAAGTTTTAAAAGGTGTACATAGCATAGATTGCTATATATTTTTTAAAAGAACACCGTGCTAGTTTAGCAGCGGTATAGACAGCTTTGTTTAAGTGCACCAAGAGTATTCTTATTAGCGGATGGTAAGGAACCAAGTACGGTACGGTAGAATGAAACGGCAACACGGTAGCAAATATGATGTAATTGTATATTATCGATTCATTCTATTCAGAAAGGAACATCTAGAATGCCTTTTTCCGGTTTAATTATTGAATATTCTATTCTCTCTCTATAGTTTAGAAAGCGGTGCCAGAACTGTTACCACTCAGCAGCGGCTGGAAGTCAAGCGCAGTTCTCAAGTGATGTACATTATATACAGGAATGTCAAATATGTTACATTAATATAGGTAAATATAGCAATCAAAAACATATATAAATATGGTAATTTAATGTATAATTTGCCGCAATAATATTAAGAATAATTTAATTGTTTGATATTAGATCTTATAGTAAAAACTACGAATTAACAAAGTAACAGTTTTACCAATTTTATGACATTATTAACACAATAGATTATTTATATTTTATAATTTAGGCACAAAATCCGTACAAAAGGGCGCACATTCCAAACTAAAAACGAACCCTTTGAACCCGGGGACGGGAGAGTCCGAGACCGGAATCACACTTCCATGCAGCACCATCGGCATCCGCAAACCAGCGTCTTAACCACTTATGCCACTTCCTTTTAAAAAATTATATTATTATTATTGTATTATTGTAAATAACCACTTTCTCAAAAATTAAAGTAATAAGCGGTTCATTTTTTGTGGTTTCTAAACATGATTGAATAATATTTGGTCCGAAATTTTTTAAATGCTATAGTTTCAATGTGACATACGCACAAAGAGGATTATTTTTTCATGCAAAATGAACCAATCAAAGGTCGCACACTCGACGGACACAGCTGTCAGCCAGGGAGAGATAAGGTACACTGCTGGGATTCGAACCCGCTACCTTCACAATAAATCACCATCGCCTTAACCTACTGGGCTACCTCTCCCACTGGTCAAAAGAAGCTGCTTATACTATCATCAACTGAACAGTTTTTGTTTTTGGTCAGAAAATCTGACTATACAGCAAATATACAAGTTTATTCATCTAATTAATACTATATGATTTTAATTTTTCATTCATATAATACAAAAATTATAAAATATTGAAAACCAAATGATTCTAAAATTAACAGAAAAGGTTTCGATTGGGAAAATTACTGGACTAGGAAGACTAAAATCTGGACATATATTTATTATCATAATACATAGTAACGCCACTTGGTAGAATTAAAAGGGGATAGCCACGACGGGACCACAAACACACCCCATTGCTCCTGAGTATGATGACGAGTCGATTGGGCAGGACACGCAGGAAGCATCGAATTGTCCAGATCCCGTCTGATGTGTTCATCTTTTTCAGTCGATTCACCGCCTCATCCGGTGTCAGCATCTGAAGTGGGTTGCGGAAGGAAGCGATAGCCAATGACCGGGGGAACATGTATTATATATAGGCCTACTTATGTTTTGCTGAAATGAAAAACTGAAATGAAAAACTTTCATTTTGATATTTTTCAGGAGAGATTAGTACTGGCTTAAATGAAATTCAATTTATTTCTTCATTTTCCATTGATAACTAGGTTTTCGAAATACAATTTAGGTATTAAAATGTTGACACTAAAACATCGCAGCATGCTTGAGTATATGAGACAAGAAGATTTTGTTCTGAAGTGATCGCTATTGCTTGTGTATTAATAGTGTGACGAACTTTGAAAAAATAAAAACAATAAAGAAGTAATAAAAATGGCGAGGATGTTGAGTCGGAGATATCATTTTTGAGAATGATTATATTTGTTGATTCGAACAAGCCGATAAGACAAAGCATTCATATACTTAATTAATCGCAACATTTTTTATCATATTTATTGATACCACGGTGATGCTGTGGTGTTAACAATCCATCCAGAATAAATAAAGAATACGTCCATGTTAGAAGCGATTCGTCAATTTAGTCAATTTTAAGGTTCACAATTAAACATATTTTCTAGACGTCAATATTTTATAATCTGTAAATGAAAATATTTTTTGAACAAATGTATAATAGATGTCATATTTATACAATTCACTTTAATGTAAAGTGATACGTATTTAATCTAAGCGTTATAAATACAGAGTAGGATACAAAGTAACGCAACACATGTAATAATAACCTATTTTATTAAAAAAAAACAATTTATAGTCCACTTTCCATTAAATAAGACATAACATATACACAAAGATGACTAGATTTTCTTTTTTTTACCTTTTTATCTACCTTTTTACTCGATGCACAGTTGGAGGACGTGATGGAACACTTTCTGAACTGGATACTCTTCGTAATCTTGCTTTCAACATTCGTGGTTTTTGTTCAACCATGGATTTTGTGGGAACTTTGGGTGGCGATTACAGAAAGAACAATTGACCATAAAATTCTCCAGAAAATGAGTTGATCAGACCACTATGTTAAATGTACTGTGTTATAATAACTGAATTACCAATATATTGCTATGCATTGAGCAAGCAATTTATAGAAATTCTGATAATCTCTTTTAAATAGATTATTATTATTATCATTTGTTTTGTTGGTAATCATTTCAAAAACAACAATTCATGTATTTTTTGTATATTACTATTTTCAATACAATAGCCATTATTAAAAAAGTGTTGCGATACTTCTGTACCACCCTGTAAAGAGTGGAGCTTAACAAGAATATGTAAAATGCATAATAGTTTTATGAAATAATCAGCCTAATACAATTAGAAAGCCGATAACAATTAAATAAAAATAGAATAAAAATACATTCAATAGTTAACTGCAGACATAGGCTATAATAAATATTAATATCAAACGCATTTCTGAATAACAGAAGTCAATTTAACGTTTGATAATAATACAACAGTTATAACTATAGTCACTTAACTGCTTCAATAGAACAATTAATTAATATCGGAATTGTGATCGCAATATCGGATAGAAATATCAACTTATGGTCGTAGTTAAATATACCGTTTGCCCGTTGGACACAAAACTGGAGAGATGGTCGACTTCGAAATCGTTGGACGATAACTCCACGCCCCGCGACTGTTGGTCAGGATTAGTGTGACCATTTCTGAAGAGTTCAATTAAAATGATAAACTAAGTCTACTATAATAGAGGATGAATACACAACGAGATGGTTTTCTTGTAACGATGATCAGATATAATTCGAGCCAGTATATATGGATATAGGACATCAGATCGTTGCATTGATTTAAATAGATATAGAACTCGTTCAATGCAAATTCTCAAGAGTGTATTTTTCAGAAATGAGATTAATATAATATGAAAGACAGATTCATTAAATAATTTTTACTAAGAGAATTATGCAATGAAATTATTTTTCAAAGATAGAAGCACAAGTAAATGTAAAGCATTTTATATCGATTTATTAAAATTTATTTGAACTCTGATTGTTTACATAAATACTTTATTTAAAAAGTATATAACGTAATATATTATTAAAATTGAATAATATTAGCATAATAAAGACCCTATTTTTTTAACAAAAAAGGTTAAAAATACTGATACTCATGAAAAAGTATGGTACAGAGATTGATTTTTTCACTATTCTGATTCTAACCTACTAACGTCGCCATACTCCTCTTTTATAGGCTCTAATTCTAGTAAAAAGCACACAAGCTCTAATCTGCTTAAATCATTCAAACCCTAAAAAGAGTACTCAGTGTACACTAATACCAAAAGCAGATCATAAACTACAATTAAGACTATTACAATAACACAGAAAGTTGTTCAAAGTCTTGCAGGTGCAGCATAAGATAAAAGCTCAAAATAGAGATATTAAAGCAGTCGGAATGCTCAGCAATAATTGACTCATACATTTATAATGAACTTAGTGTATCAATAATAAACGATCTGGAGAGGACCACAGTGACTATACTACATATTGTGGATCTATACTTGCTTTAGGCTTAACCAAATTAAATCATTGCCTAGATTATATAATAGGTATACTGTATGAACGATTCATGCAGCTATGATGATTAAACATTACACAAGACAGTTGTGTATACACAATACGCCCAAATGTCAAAGCCTCAGAAAGTACCTAATAAAATGATAGTAATTTATACAGTGGTAAATAATGGCGGGAATAGAGAACTAGCGAATGAATTAAAAAACATTAAATTAATGAATATCAATGAAAAGCGTACATTATTATAAAATTATAATCTAGAGCCTTATATTTTTTGAGTTGGAAGCAATTGAATGTGAATTTCTTTCTTTCAAGCAACACGTTTACACAAAGTTCTCCTTAGTTTGTATACTATATCGTGTATCAAAATACTTGTCAAATATGTTGTATGAACAACTTGATTGCAATGCGTATTTTATGATGTCAATCATTGACCATTTTATTGTATAATTAAAGAACATATTAACAACTAACTGGACAAATATAAAATTAACTAAAATTATATCGTTAGTATCAAAATAAAACGCTTTATTTTAAAATGAGTAGACATTTAATAGAAATTTAAATAATTGTGCTGCACTTATCATGTTAATGATGTTTATGTAAATTACATAATGATGTTAATGAAATAATTATATATTTTTTATGTGTTGAATAAATTGTACGTATTTTTTGGTGCGCAATATAGCGATTACTCCAATATTATTTTATTCTGTTATCTCATAAAATATATAACGAGGAACAATTTTTACAAAAATAGAAAGATAGTACAAATCACAAAATATTTTAAAGCCAGATTAGTATTTAATTGAACAAATAAATGAAAACAATGATGTAAAATAGAACAATATTTTTTCATAAACACCAACGATTCAGAAAAAGATCGAAGACACAAACAAACTATCTTATCTTACAATAGTGCTGGTAAAGAACCTTAATCGAAACATGCTTATTTTCGAATCATAATGTAAAAATGTTACATTCAACAGCAATTTCCCATCTAATGCTGTTAAAGAAAATGCGAGAAGACAAACAAAATAATATCGCTTAAATAGCGGCAAGCAAATGAAAGAATTCCAAGGTAACCTAATATTATAAGTCTAGAATAATCCACTGAAATTAAATGTATCCGATTAAATAATACGTTTCCATTAGGCCCAAACTAAAACTTAATGAATTACACACATTTAACTTAATAAGCCGCTTAATCATAATGAGAGTATAATAGTTTTACTACATAAAATTAGATATCAGGAGCTGTCAACTAGCAACAGATAGATGGAATAACAGAGCTTTGCCAGTAATTGACTGACGCTCAGTCGGAGTCATGATTGTTACATCATCGATACAAATCAGAATGAAATCACCGGCATCCATCAGGATGACGAGAAGGCCTCCACTCTAGCAGAGCTTTATGTCACGAAAAATCAATATAATTTTATACCGACAAATTAATTGAAAAAGTCGCATATCATTAAAAACGATTTTTATTAAGCAAAGAAAATTAATTTAAGCAAAAGCAGTAATTTGAATTATACATAATATGTCATACAAATATGGAAATTAATAACATTTAATTTTTATCTGAACATTTAATACTTCATTGTTAATGTTGTAATTTCACGACAATGTTAACTTTTAATAACTTTATATATACAATTATATTCTGACAAATAAATACCTTATTCGAAATAGTTTTTAATGTATATTTTTTTTCAATAATGGCTTATTTAGTAGAAAGTTACTTTACAATAAGTAAATCCTGATTGACAATATCACACAAATTTAAGATTTAGAGCTTACTGAATCTGTTCTTATATCTATATTACATTAATGAGATGATAATATGTCAGTCAGTGAGATTGAGAGGTGAGTGAACTAGTTAATGGTTTCATTTGGCTGGGCACAAACATAATGAAATAGCGTTTATACACGTTGGATGAGACAAGCCCAGTAGGCCTACCAATAGAACACAATTAGCGAGCATTTTATTGATTGACACTACGAGTAATCACTAGGCCTATATATATATATATAATTAAATGTCAATATACCAAGTATGA
Source organism: Coelogynopora nodosa (assembly GCA_034780555.1). Lineage (NCBI taxonomy): Eukaryota > Metazoa > Platyhelminthes > Proseriata > Coelogynoporidae > Coelogynopora > Coelogynopora nodosa. The sequence continues at coordinate 23,864 of JAUZND010009487.1, forward strand.
ACGGTCATCATATCATGCTTTAACAAAATGATACTTCTAACTTAATAATTTGATCAATTGTTAAAGATATAAAACAAATAAAGTGAACTCTATGAAAAGAACATAATTATGAGAGAGAGGAATATTGTTAAACCATTGTTGTATTATATGATAGCTTTATTGTCTAAACATTATATGTGAAGTTATAAATTATATTAAATATTAAGCAAAAATAGATATAAATATAAAACGTTTACTAAATGTTCTAATGTATTTCAAGTTGGTTACAAAACGTAATTATTAAAAATATATATAAATGCTATCGATTCATTAATCAAAAATACTTGTTTTTATACCTATACAGATCGTGGGACATAACATTAAAAGTATGTAATTTAACATTGCACATATTTTATATCTAACATATCAATGGTCTGTGACATATTAAATGTTTTAAAAATATTTCTGATTATTAATTAAAATGATTGATTCTGAATTACTATAAACATTTTATGCGCACTTATTCGTGAAATCTAATTACATACAGAAAGGTTTTAAAAATAAAAATTTAAATACCGAGTCACTAAATATACTAAGTGAAGCGCAATAACTATAATAAATTAATTAAAAACAAATGATCTATAAAACAGATATACACTAGTATGTATTCAATGAATCTTACCCTCGTAGATTTTGAGGAGCATTCCACTGGGATTTGTAATGATACTCGCCACCTAGCATTGGACAACTGGAATAGGAATTCCTAAAATTGAACAATCACACCAAGGTTAATAATTTGTTTACATGGAGCATTTAAATTTTATATGCATTACAAGTTATATTAATACACCTGCTCTTAAGAATTATTTAATCCAAATTGCACAGTTCAGCTTATGCAAATATTCCAGTATATTAATAATTAATTTATAATAATTTCTAGTTCTCAAAATTAGTAACTTCTATAGACAACTTCCGCTTTTATGGTATCTGCACTGATTTAATACCCTCTGATATGTAAACAATAAAAAAGTACAAAATAAAAAATATAGTTAAAAACTTTTGCATTTTTTATTGTATTTATTTAATAACATCCCTTTTAAAATATATACTGTATATTTCTCCATTTTTATAAATCTGAAACAGGAAAAGGTGTATGACCCTTCATTTAATTCAACTATTCAAAAGAACCTTTATGACCAAAATATTAAGACATTTTTAATAAGCACTAATTATACTTTTCAAATAATTTTACTAGAAAGGTTTCTTACTAAAAGGTTAATTGTAAAATTACATCACATATTTCACAAAGATCCTTACAATTTCCATTGTATGTATATCTGGTTGTATACCGCAAAGTATAATGTCTAACAAATATCAATAAAATAACCCTAAACATATTTTATACTGGCACATTTTCTTTAAAAAAAAACTACTTGAATAGAATTCAATATTTACCTTTATGAAAAAATTAAAACTTAAAATTAAAGTTTTGAAGTAAATATTGAACTTCAACATTAGTGTGCATAGACAGGATTTTGAAATGCAGAATGCTAAGGTGTAGAAAAGGTGCATAAATTTAATTTTTTAAATATCCAAAATTTGAAAATATCCCAATTCAAATACCTTATACTCAACACAATAATTAAATAAAGTTTATTTTGTAATCTATTATTATTAGTTATATGTACAAAGAGGATTCTAAATATTATATAAAAAAGCAAAAAATTAGTTTTAGTTATTATTTATTGAGTTCTGAGACAATGGTTGAATAGTAATGAATGCATATTGTGGACAGAATATAAGCTACACTATTAATCATAATAGGGAATGTAGGATGTATAAAAAATAATTAAAAATATATATATTATTGAATTGTTATAAAATTGTATGCAACAAATGAACAAAATACACTCAGATATATAACTAATTATATATGTATAATAATAATAAATCAATGGACATAAAAAACCACAATATTATAGATCAAGAAATGAATAGTATTTTGTATTATATTGAATCGGATACTATTGACCAAATGGTAACTGAAAATGTTTTATGGCTTCTGTAAAGCTCACTCATTAATAATATAATTATGATGATGAGAATACATTTAATTAACAAACATGTCATGGTTTATATTTTTTATGGGAATGATACAATATGCAGATAGCCATACTGATATGATGCAATAATAATTATTATTGATTTCCAATTGCAAGATTCAATTTTCGAAATATAAATTTTCTAGTCATACTTATATTTAAAGGTCATTAAAGAGCATTTAATTAGTAAATTAATAGAATATCACAATAAATGATGGAATGTATGTAACTATTGTTCAATAAAACTGTAATATGATTTGCTATATGATTGTATGTATATTTGTGATATGTGTGATTATATATTGTTATATATTGTGATTATATGTGATATTTTAACATTTTGGCTAGCAGTATTTCCACTCCATAGTAATATGTAATTTTTTATGTGATCTCTCAAAATTTATATATCGGTAATTTTTTTTAATATTTTTCCAAATGCACAGGATCCTTCCTGTATATAATTTATAGAAAACTATTTTAATTTATATAAAATATAAATTACATAAGTGTGTTAAGTTAAGAGAATTTGGAGTAATGCTGATATTTATATAAACTAAAATTGAATGCAAAATCTGGAAATGAATGGAAAAGCTTTCAATACTTTACATAAGATTTAAAAATTCCACTATTTAAAGAATTACACCTTTTTATTATTATATTATTTATAAATTCTTAAATTTATTTCTGATATAAAAATAATATATATTTTAAAGAACAATTTATTGATATTTAGTTTGGTGATTAAAAGTAAATTGAATATTCAAAGTAAATAATTTATAATGGGAAAATTATAAACTAATACATATCAATGTAATAATTATAGATGTTATATTCGAATGAATTAGTAAAAATGTCATTATTTTAATTAAAAATAATATTCACTATATTTAATACAGTTAATTTCAATTATTATTACAAAATGTAAATGTCCTTAAAACTAGTTATAATTATTACTTAATTCCAATACCATAAATCTGATCTCAATTCCAAGTATCTGTGATAAAACCTGATGTTGATTCCTTAATAACCTGATGCCGATGCCATATACCTAGGATAAAACCTTATGCCAATACATAAAGCATGATGCTGATGCCAAATATACATGATGAAACATTAAGCCAACCCCACAAAAACCTGAAGATGATGCTAAGCTTAATTCTGAAATCAAAACACAGGATAAGTTGATGTAACAAATTAAGTGTAATGAGCACAGGATAATTTTTGTTGATGTTTAAATTAACAAATCCTATTAAATAAATTATTAAATAATACTGAGGATGACAACAGTGATAGTTTATTTAAAAATTTATATTTTTGCATAATATGCAGCATACATCCAATTGCCATTTACAAGATCTCCTTTTCTTGTGTTTTAAATCTAGTCCATTCTGTTATCTCTTATCATTAACTGCACATCTTATAATTTTTTGATCTAAGAACCTACATCACACAGTCCATTTCCATAACTGTATTATATTCCCTCAATAGTTGACATATGTACAATAAAGCTACCAGTAATACACATTACATATATAATACTTTATTGATAATACTGATTCCATTCTATTCTAACCTAAATAACTTACATTCCATTCTAACTAACACTGATTCTACTATATTCTTCTTTAACAAAGTCTAATTATTCTCTTTTTTATTGTAGCTATCTCTAATTGCACTCTATTTTACTAAATATATATATATGATTCCACTCTATTCTGCCCGAACTCTGATTCCACTCTATTTTACTCAAACTAACTTTAATTCTGCTCTATATTCTAATCTTATTAACTATGATTCCACTCCATTTTGCCTTAACTTATTCGGGTCTGCTATTATATATTCTAGAATAATCAAACTTAATTAGAATTTGTATTAATAGTTGAATAAAGTGCAATCAAAGTTAATATGAGTAGAATTAGTTAGTTAGGGCCAAATAGATTGGAATTATAGATAGTTATAGTATTATATATGTTATATATATTACCATCATTTTTTTATATGTCAATTAATATACTGTAATTAATATGGGAATATTGGGTATAATAACATATAATTATTAACAAGATATTTAACACAAGAAAAGGAGATATAAGTGATAATTGGAAGTGTGCTGCATATAGTATTTGTAATATTTTGGGGCTTAGTAGAAAGAAATAAAGGAAGTCATTTAAGAATGTGTATTATCCAAGCACTCGTATACTGGTTGTGTCTTCATTCTCTCTATTAAAGCTCTTATAAGGATGCCTGTACATAATCATCGAGAATAATCAATATCAAACTTAACTAACAATATAAAGTTACGTAACAACTGATATACATTTCATAAAGGTCATACAGTGCATACATGCCGATACATAACACCTCCTCACTTTAAAGTTCATACCCATATCGATCAGGCTGGCGTCGTTTCCGAGTGCTGCGTCTTGGCCCCACGACGTCATCATCTTCAAGGTTATCTTCATGCACATCTTGGCGGCTAGGATCGGGTATTTCCTGATCATCGAGAGGTGTATGACGCGGGGTGCAGTCTGATTCATGAACAAGACGTCCGCGCTCGTCGAGAACTGTGTTACCACCAACTTGATCTAGTATAATCGACGGTCCCGGTTTATTATGTTCGGTTCGTACGTATGCCGGAGTTTCGGGGATGGGTATATTTTTCTCGGTGCATTGCACTGTGGTTCTCGTACGGAGGTTTTGCACAAATACCATGCTGCTCGGAACTGATCCGTTAGCGCGAGGAGTCGTATTGTGATGTAAACAGAAGGTGACTACTGCCAGAGCCAAGTTTGACGATCTTTGAAGGTGTCGTTTGAGCTCTTGTACGACGATTTCGGCCTGCCCATTAGACTGATGGTGACCGGGGGGAGTTCTGATATGGCGGATGTAGTTCTTGGACAAGAATTCTTCGAATTCTTCAGACACAAAGTTTGTCCCGTTGTCAGAGACGACTGATTGAGGTAGTCCGACGTATTTGATCGTTTGGCGCAAAGCATTTATAGCAGATTGCGAAGACAGACTATTGAGAGGGTGGACGTCCACCCACTTCGAAAAGGCATCAACGATCACCAAATACCTCTTTTCTTGATACTGCGCGACGTCTATGTGGACCCTTTCTAAAAATGAAGTGGCATCCTCCCACGAACGCAAATGGGCGTTGGTTCGTTTTCTTGCCGTAATTTGACACGTGGGACAACGCTGTACGAAGGCATTAATACTTTGGTCCATATTCGGCCACCAGAAATATTGTCTCGCCAGTCTTATCATTCTGACTATGCCGGGGTGGTCTTGATGAAGAGTGTGCAGTACGCGCATTCGAAGAGATTTGTTCGGCACGACGCGTAGACCACGATACACGATGCCATCTTGAATCGAGTATTCTTCGGGGGATTTAGAGTATGGCAACATTTCTCTACGTGGATAACGAGGCCAACCACGCGTTATGTAGCTTTTGAGAAGTACAATCTCGACGTCACTGGTTTGGGAAATTTCCTGTAAAAGAGATTTATTTTCTGTAAACTCTTGCAACGAATTTAATTCTAGCAAATTGACAATTGGTACCTTAGATTTCGCTTGAGGCAGCGGTAGTCGAGATAGCGTATCGGCCAAGTACATATTTTCTCCTTTAAGATAGTGTATGGAGTAGTCGTAAGCCGTGAGCGTTAAGGCCCACCGTTGTAAACGAGCTGAAATTCTGTCAGAACACCCGGTGTTTTTGAAAATGTATCTTAGAGGAGCGTGATCAGTTTGGATGACGAAATGACGACCTGCTACGAATCGATGGAAGTATTTTACTGCTTCAACGATACCGAGC
>JAUZND010009498.1:0-29751 GCA_034780555.1 Coelogynopora nodosa
TTAAACCATTCGCAGTATTTGTAAATGTTTTACTACCCCCCCCCCCCCCCCTGACTCCATTTCATCGGGCGACACAACCGAAGTTGCTTAAATTTGGAGCCAGTAAGTAACATTTATGTCTCCTTTAGTAAAAATATGGGTTTTGAAAAAATCTAGAAAAAATATTATGTCATTTTATGTTATTCAAACTAATGCCAACTAGGTGTGTTAAAAAATAAATTTGTTATCCTGACCTCCAACAGTATCAGATTTATGTGAAATGTTGTTCGTTGACATCAAACATTGTATATATTTAGTGTGCTAAGTTTCAGAGTGATTGCTTTATCAGAAGAACTTGATGACAAAATTATATTTTATGACCTAGTCTGGACTTTTCCAGATATCGTGACACATTTAAAAATTTGTTATAAGTGCCGAATCAGCTTGAAACATATAGATATAGTTACACCTTCTTAGTTTGTGCTATAGTGGATCGATCAATTAATTAATTAATTATTTATATATTTATTTTGTTTCATCCTATGCATTTGAAAATAGAGGCATAGTACAACAAAAGAAGTTCTATGTAGAGAAACATATATGTAAACTCATTACTCGAAAAAAAGTAATTAATGTATATAAACATAGGAAACCAAAGTGTCCATACATATTAGAAAGATCTGTAATCTTGTACATAACACTAAAATAATATATAAAATAATTCTGCCAAGTTTCAGTGAGTTTGATTTATAAGAGATACAATATCTATATTTTTACGTGGTCTGGACTAGTTTTGATGCCGCTATGATCTGGCTGGATCATGTCGTCCACCAAAATAGCAATTTCTGATACTCAAATCTTTCCAAAACTTTCAGCTATCAAATGGCTCATAATTATTTGAATAAAAATTTAATTTGGTGCCCTATAATTAATCAAAAGCCTAAAAACTATGACCAATAACAGAGAAAAAGTTATTTTGAATTTTATTGCCTGAATGATTTATAGACTACATTGACCTTTTATGACATCAATATAAAAAAAATCGATAATGAAAACAAATATTTTTTGCTTGGAGACAAGGTATACGTGATGGGAAAAATTATTTCTAGTGTGGGTGCACACGTACCCCCCAACAAAGGACTACCACGAATAGAAAATCACATGAATTGCGGCTGGTTAATATTGTGTGTTAAAAGAAAAAATTATATTTATTATAAATGTTATTTGTAAACTTATTTGTTGGCTATAGAATTAGAATTTATGAATTAATTAATGAATTCAAAGTTTAGAGTGTATTTTATAAACTTAAATGGTGGTATTTATACAATTATAATGATAATGAACAAATTTCGAATATAAAGACCGATCAGACTGTTCACCATTTAAAAATGTATATGATGAAAGTAGCCTCCTTTCCTAGCTGGGTTCCCCATTTCTAAAATTTAAGTGCCGGCCCTGAAATGTGGCAAACATGCAAGTTTTTCATTTGCGAGTACTTTTGAATAATGTAAATAATTCAATAATGTCAAATTTAATTTAACGTACAAAGTATAACATTCCAGTAAAAGCAAATAAAAAATATTGAGTGGCTTTTAGAGGTTTTTAAAAACAAAACATCAGATAGTTAATTCTTCAAAATGTTAATGTTTTAAACAATTTAAAAATAAATATATTTATTAAAATAACGAATGAAAAATAATTTCGTATTTAAATATATATTTTTATAAATAAAATTTTTTTAAAAACGTTTCTAGATAAAGAAAAAGATAGTAATGTTATATGTTCCATTTAATCTTTGTCAGTAAGAATTAATAAAAGATGAGCAGAGCATAACATATATACACCAGATTAGAATTCGACTCAGATTACATCATATATTGCTGTGCAAGCTAAGCTTACTGTAGAGTACTTTAAAACGAAAAAAGTCAATAAAGTGCATTAATATAATTAATTTATAAAATGAACAAAATTTATAAAATTGAGTACCCCCACGTAAGAAAGGTAATATTGTTTTACCATCGCAGCCATTCATAAATTACCCCCCGCAAACAAAGTAATAAAGTGTGACTCGGATGAAAGGCCACAAAGGAGGCTTCTTTGTTTGTCCACGATAGGCCAGTGGTTTCCGTGTGTAGACATGTGTTCGTAGACATAAGAAGATGACATCTTAATGTGCTCAAAGATCCACATCTGATCGATCTCGCCGAGTCTCTCTTTATTAATTAATGGTTGCTAGGGTTAGGCAATCTTACCATTTTTTCATGCTGTTTGATTGTTGCCTTAATTATTACCTTTATAATAGACTTTACATTTTGTAAATTTTATTTATTTTATTAATACACTTTAATATTGATTTATTTTCGTGTTAAAGTATACGCTGTAGAAAGTTTAGCAAGATATCTTAACTTTGTACTGGGTAGCTATATGACGTAATCTGAGTTGAATTCTAATACGGTGTATAGATAATGCTCTGGGGAATGGTGAATAAAACTAACGAATAATCGTTAATTTTATTCACTATCCCCCTAGATCAATTCTTACTGACGATTCTTTACCAAGACAAAAGTTATTTATCAATTTTATTAGTTATAGCCGAGCTATATAACTTAATGTACTGTATATTTTTATGTTCATATATCCACCATTTGGTGTATTATTTTAGGTAACTATTATTATATATTAATAATATATTATTGAATAGGCCTATATATGGAAATAATTAAATACACAGTAACAGCCTTTTTAATTGGTCATGTAATTGATAAATCTAATTATGATAAAACCATAAATTAAATAGTAACCCAGGATTATTGTTCTTATTCTACAACATTTACTCCAAAGTATAAGTGCATTTAAGTACATTTCAATGTGTAAATTATATACAGACTAGTCAGGTTTTCAGGTATTTGGACAACTCCAGGCATTTTGGAGTCAAAGTTGGCAAATAAGCTTTTCTAGGATATTTTTTTGCTGAATCTATTTTTGCTGTTTACAAAGCTGCTGTTACAAAACCCGTTGCTACCACCAGACGGGTTAATCCAAGATGGCCGCCTTAAACACAAAAGCATTATTTTTATAAGTGTTGCCTTGTACGTATATCATTATGATGACGGTAAAACTTTATTAAAACAAAACTATAAAGCCATTGTACATTAATTAATTTATTGATATTACTTTTCTCTTAATTAAGAAAAAACAAACATAAATCCAAGAGGGCTGACAACACATTTAAACATTGATACATTAATAAATTAACAAACGTTAACGGTACAAGAATAATTTCAATTTTTTTTATTACAAAAAGTTTCCAATGGAAAATTGATGAACAGGCATAGTGGCCGTTTGTTTTTTACAGTATCATTGCTGGGCTCCGACATTGCTACAATCGTCATCGGATATTTTACATTTGATGCTGCTGTACAACGCAAGCCGGATTTTTTACAATTGCAACGTGCAATTATACAATATATCGCTTGGCGCAGTTGCAGGTGATCAGTTCTACACATGAGTCTATGACTGGGAGTAAGGACATCAGCATAAGAACATCCATCTTCCATCCCATCGTCTCTGGTTGAGGTAATTCTAGATACTGTTCATTTGCCTGTCGCCACACTGCTGTTTGATAGTGAGCTCTTTGGATGTGAAACGAAAGGGCATAACCAGTTGGAGGAAGAGTCTCTGGAGCACTGGAGTTCAAAGGCCTTGTTGACTGTTGTGACGTGGGGGACATTGTACAAGTTACAGATGAATAATTCAGCGTTCTCCCATGTCGCGTCATCGAACTCACCTTGACCTAGACCTTCAAGAAGGCGAGAGTGTTTTTGAAACACTTTCCAGCAAGTTTTGTTTCCATGCCCGAAGATGTATGAAGTTGTGTCACTACCAGTGATGGAATAAATCGCTGTAATAGATAATATATTATCGTTATCAAAAGCAAGCAGTTCCTCGACGATGTACATAGGAATATACTTTCTGTTTGCAGCTGTTCCTGCCTTCAACCAAACTTTATCACTGGGCATTTTGTGGAAATGTGCAAGTAGTAATACCAGGACGTCTGTGCCACAAGGATCATTCTTGTATCTCTCTCTTCATGCCGAGCTTTGAGTTTGTTTGTGTCCACTTCTGGATCCGATGATTTCACCTGTTCTTCATCAACGAATCCGCCAGATTCTACAACAGTTTTGTTTGCTCGAACCTGAAGCATCATTGGATGTTTGAGGAAATTGGCCAAGTCTGCCTTGTTTTCAGTGTTCCGTAAAAGTATCCCACTTTGCTTAGAGTGGAACATTCCTGCCTTCCATCACACGTCGGATCGCCACTGATCTTTGGTTTTTTGGCAGAAAAAACCATTGTTTGACCATCATTGATGAGTGTTGCTGTTTCCTTAAGGTCTGAAGCGCCAATGCGAGAAGAACATTGTATTCCTGAAGTTAGTACTTTCGCCAAGTCTTCTTTTGATCCAGACCGAAGTCTACTATTTGTCTTAGCTAGAGCCCGAGGGACTGTTAACAGGACCATCAGTACTTCTGATAGGTTTACTTGTCGGCCACTTTCGTAGTCAGTGATAAGGCGCTGGATAAGTTTCATATCTGCTTTGATGGATTTAAAAATAAATATATTTTAGGCTTTATTTTAATCTAAGTGGCACATTCACAAAGTTACAGGAGTATTTTTAATGCAATGCAAACCTATTAAGGGTCACAAACACTCGACTAACACAGCTGTTAACCAGGAACGGGAGAGTCCGAGAGCGGGCTCGAACTTGTTCCGAGACAACACCCTCGGCATCCGCAAACCAGCGTCTTAACCACTCGGCCATTCTAATTCCCTTGTCAATACATTTTTGTTTGGAATCTTTGTGTTTCACTTCATAGAATGAAGAAAATGTTATCTACTTGTTTTTGGGAAGAGGATTTCGAAACTTGACCTGTCTCTGTTCTGGAGCAATGAACCTCTCTTGGATAAAGTTGTTCAACTTCTCCTGTCCTTTTGAGTGCGCACCTAGTCGGTCATTTTCAATTTCCTTTGTGGCAATGTCCTTTGTTGCAATGTTTTGCAGATCGTCACATGCATCATCTGAGAATACATTGAATGACTTTAGTACTGCCATAATACTGTTTCCATCATGACTGTTTTGCGTTGGCCTTACTTTGAATGATTCGTCGTGTGAGTAGTCATTATCATAATCCAGGCCGTAAACAGCTCTTGTTTCGTTGGAGATATGCGACCGTAGGTTTAAGAGAGCGTCCATCTACTCAGTGCGGATGTTAATTTGGTTATGCCTATGATTCATTCTGCCTCTCTTCTTTCCAATACCATTTAGCCATTTTTGACTTTGGTCAGGATCAAACTGATTAAACCTTTGGTCAATACGCTTCACTACAAAGTATCCAGCATCAAATTCTTTCATGACTTCTGGAGGAAGGTAAATTGTGCACCACCTTGAATATTGTGTGTGATAGTATCTCATGAAGCAGAAAAGCATTCGCTGAAAGGCTTGCGCAGTGAAGTTTGCAATTGCCTTCACTCAGGGCACGGGTGAACATCAGAAGTATCTAGACTATATCCATGTAACTCCATCAGTTTTTTAAGTTGGGGTTTACAATGGATTTAAAAAGCAGCCATGGTATTTCTGAATTCATTGCTGGTCAACAGCAATAACAGCTCTTCAATGTTTTTGATGTTTACTTTTACTAGTATTTTATCCTTCAGCCTTTGTGTTTCATTTTAGATGAAGATCAGGAGTTTTGGCATTGCAAGATTTTTCACATGGCCTGGATGGTAAGCTTATGTGCTCGCATTGCTTTGGAGTATGATAATCTTTTTCCCGTGAGAATTTGTTCTGCTGTACCAGAACCAAGGATTTTGCTTTTAACCCAAGCCTCTATTAGACCAGACGATTGAACATGTTTCCCAAAAACCTTCAGAAAAGTCAATGATATGTGAAACCCGCACATACTGACGATTCGATTAGAAGTCATAGAATTCGTCCTGTGCCCACTTGAGCTCTATTAGCCTACAATAAAGAGCTTCGTCAACTGTAAGTATGACACGTTGTTGTTTAAAGTTGTGTTGCAATGTGTTTGCATCTCTGGACTAACGTATGGGATGTCAAGTTCATGGGCTGTGCCTGAACTATTGCCATGTAACCAACACTCGTCATTTTTGGATTGGCAATACAGTTGCTTTGGTTAAAGTGTGTCCAGACTGTCTTGATGACCACATCTCGTCGTTTCAGGAAAAAGGCTATGTCTTTGCTAATGGCTTTAGCTGCGGATGGATTGTCATCATTTGATTCGTTGCATTATTCTTTGTTGATGCCTTCACTTGCTCCGTTTTCCAGTCTTCCTGTCACTTTGGCAGCAGATGAAAGTTACTCCATGACTTTGGGAACAACTTTCAGAGTCGTGTTTGGGGAATGTCGAAGGTCCTTCAGTTTAATATCCGCCTCGGGAACTCTTTGCCATCCAGCGATCTGTGTGGTATGGAAGCTGTTTTCATCAAAACTGCTGTCGTTGATGTCAATGTTGTCAAATGTAAAGTACACAAATTTATTTGGTACACAGTTTGGGGGAATCACTGCTCCAGTTTCTACATCCATGGTTTTCAGTGTACTCTCAGCTAGGGATGTGTCAACCTGCTGTAGGTTCGGGTAACTTTTGATGTGTCCTGCTTTGTGAAATACTTCAAGGAGTTTTTCAGACAGTGTAGCCTAGTGCAAAGAGCTGGCAAGCCCAATATGTTTAGGAGTCCAGTGTCTACCTCCAGTATAACGCTGTAAATCAAATCTTGTGAAATACTAAGAACCCTAGTTTGACTCTGATCCTTTTTTGTCTCGTCTACTTCGTCGTCTAGGTCTGCTTCCAAATGTACTCTGTCCACCAAACATGGTGGACTGAATATGACCATGTTTATGATGCCTTATTTAAACATCAAAGACACATTTTGACAATGCATTTTATCCAATATTATATTTTATATTTGAAGCAATTCTTTAAAATCTGCATTTTCTAGAAAAATTGTGATCATTTTTGATTTTGTCCGCTAGGAGCGAAACTGCAAGAAATACTGCTTGGCAAACTAAAAAATGGATTCAGCTTATTAGCCAATCTGAGAATTTTTATATAGCCACATTTTCAGATATTCAAACAGTCTATAACTGCTAACATTGTTAATATTAATGAAAATTGAAAACAAGCTCCATTTTATGAATGTAATAAAGAAACTCTGTAATAAATTAATGAAACTCAAAAATTGCAGAGATTATCTAATTATTGTATCATTGTAACAATATTGTTTAATTTGGAGTTTTTACATCCCCAAAACACTATATTATTTTGAAAAATTGTTGCTTTAGTTTAATTTCTTATTCCTTCCTTTTAAAACATTTATTTGAAATCTTTCCGTCAACTATCATTTTAGCAGATTTTTGTTGCCAAATCCTCATTTTCTAAATGTTCCATCAGTTTTAATGAAACATGTATAATTTTAAACATATAAACCAATTGGATTTTGGAATGATTATGTCATTGAATATATTTATTGTATTCTATGATTTTGCAAAGCTTTTACGTACTTTTGATTTGTTAAAAAATTCATGCAATATACTCGTATCTAAAGATAATTTTAGTTATCATGAACTGTTCATATAGGGACATTATTTATTGAATATTATTACACTATTGTATATATCAATATTATTAATATATCAATATTATTATTATTATCAATATCAATATTATCAATATATTATCACAGCCATTTATTCTTCGATTTACCTTTATACTGTGCTTTTGCATATTCTAATAAGTTTTGTCGTCGTGTGTGTACGAGCGACTTATTATTGCTTCTACATAGAATTAGTATACAGCATGTCAGTAACGTAATAATATTTGTTCTGCCTAATTTCAATAGACCAAAAGCAAAAAAGCAGTTTTTAACCAATTTATATATTTTCACTTGGAACTGGCAGAAAATATTTTTCCAGTTGACCATGACGATTCTGTAGATACAATACGATACAATCGTCTTTTATAGGTAATGCTAACATCATTGGCGAATCTAAGGTCTATATTTTATAGCCTTTTTTAAATCGACAGCATAAACATAGCAAACAATTTTTGTAAATTGCTGATAATAGTCTTTATGTTGTTTTATGTACAATAAAACAACACCATAGAAATCTATTATAATTTTTTACAACGTTTTTTTTGTTAAAATATAATGTTTTGGCGCCTACTTTTATACATATTTGACCAAAATGTGTTCGTTTAATATTGCTTCCAATTTTCCCTTCACATCCTCTTTATTTGTTTCAAAATAACCTCTATTTAAAAAAACGTTTTCCCATTGGCGGCTACGACACCAGATAGATCCCCAATCCCCACATATCCAAATCACAGATCGCCCCAAACCCTTTTTCGTTTCACAGCCCCCATATAAGCGCAAAAACTTGGATCGCCCCTGACCATGTTAAACAGTTTTATAGAGAAACCTTAAAATTGCTAAAAAGTTTTGCATCCAATAATATACTATAAAACGATTTTTGAAACATCTACCTTCTGGGTTAAAGACTATCACATCACGCTATATCAACTAAAGTTAACTCACCTTGAATCTATTGTATTCAGTGAATTGTGAGTCTATTCAAGTCACAAATCTCACAACAACACTGGTAGGCCTATACTGTCCTATTATCGGAGCTAGACCTTATGCATGGAGAGCATAGCTCAGCTTGTATAGAATACATACCTTTAATCTTCAGGATCGATAGTTCGAGACTATCTTGTACAGTTATACAGGCCAGTAGAATCATGGTGTCGGTTCTTCTACAAGCAAACGTGACTTTTTTGACCTTACACAATTTAAAGCAAAGAAACTATATTAAACTATGTACATCTTATTTGCATAATTGTCTTATAGGTAACTTTTTGCATAGATATATGGAGGTTTTCTGGAGCACATTATGGTCTAACAGATACATGTCTGAAAAAAATGACTTTGTTATAATAAAGTTGAAGTTTGGCATTGTATAGTTATGTGTACCGTTATTCAGTATTAATAGCGTTTGAGCTTAATATAATTGCACATTAAAATATATATTTTATTAATTATTGTATTCTCTAATTTAAGTTTTTGGTCAATCAAAGATATTTAACATCGAAAATGGCGCTCATAGATTTGTATCCTGACAGGTCACGCCCAATTAGTGCGTGGCTCATGAATAACATAAAGCTATTTTTATAGTGGAACAGCTAATAGAAAAAATTACCCCTGTATAGTGCGGTAAGAGGTATGAGATTACTTGTCATCTGGCTTTCATCATTCTTTTAAAGTGTTTTATCTGATAACATAAAAACATGTACGTTTTTATCAGTCGCTAATAATTTAATCAATCAGTGTTATTTTTTTATAGAACATTTAATAATACTTATTTTTTCTTACATATTATATTGGGAATATATCGTTTATTACTACATTTTTAAAGAGAATATTTTTCTATTTTATTACTAATTTTAAAATTGTTATTGAGACATCAGCCTCTTTATATTTATTTGACAAAAAATTTGTAATATTTTTCTATATTTCTATTTTTTCATATAAAATTTATAAATAATAATGCGTTTATTAGAAAAAAGGAAAACCAAAACTTATTTGTTAAGTCATATTTAGGTATTATTTTCTGATAAAAAAATATTCATCTAAAATTAATAAAATTATAGCTAAAATCATAAAATTGTAGTATATAATAACAAATTTACTGTCAAAATATAAGCGCTCACCAAAATCAAAGAAAATATCCATTTTAATAATGATTATTAAAAATCAAAAGTTTAATCAATTTAATCAATTGATTGCATGATTATCGATTGATCAATTGTGACTGATCTTTCTTTATTAAGATAAATTTAATTGTTTAAATACCATATGATGTTACTGACTATTTTTCTTTAGTTAAAAAAACTATAATTTTATAAAGCAATAAATTGTGGGTAAACTTATTTACTCAAATATATTTGAATAATCATTATGTTTGTGATTTAAAAAATGTAAGTTAAATTTTAAAAATTCATAAATGATATAATTGTAAATGTTCTACAGTCAAATCATGTGTTATTGACACAAAATAGCAAAACGTACATACTATAACAACGAAGAATGTAAAAAATGAATAAACAGTTTTGCTTTAAAATAAGTGATACCCTTGTTGAAAGTTCAAACACTCATTTTATGACATTTCTAGACAGGACAGGCGCGCAAGCTATATATATATATATATATATACACTGTCAAGACGAGTCCACTGTGATTTCAGCTGATGGACTTGTGCATTGGCTCATAAGACAACCCCGACTTAAAGTGTACTGTCAGTTTAAAAGGTTGCGTTAGGTAAGCCTATATATTGTATAATAGGGCTAGTGTGTAGTTTTTACCTTCATTTTGTAAGAATTTCTTAAGCCAAATATTACAGCTTTGGGTTATATTTCCGCATATATATACACACAGTCTGCGTATATATAAATCTTAGTTTAACATTTTTTTAAACAAATGCAAATAAGATGAAATTTGTTCCTCTTAAACTTGTTATTTGATTAATAGGTATACAATATACCAAATCGTCACTGTAGAACATATTTAGTATTTTCAAATAAATTACAAAAATAATTTAATAATTAATATATCATTTGAAATTGGTTATGTAATTATAAAACCATATCTTTATAATATCTGTAATTATTATATCGATATACCATTGAAAGATATAGTTTAATAGATATTTTAAAATATTGCCGTTTATAAAATTCTTAGTTTTCACTATCGGTAAAGCTTCCTCCTTCCTTGGTAATATATATTTTATTTAAATGTTATTCTATCTCTAGTAAAGCCAATTGAAATACTTGAAGAATTATTTGTTTTGACAGAAATATGTAAGAGTTCTATAGAGAGATATGCCATTTATCAATACAAATAATAGTGACCAGTAACGGTAATATAAATTGTAAATCCGAGCTGTGCTATTTTAGCGTTTATGACAATTTTTTGTCTTCTTATAACTCAGTTCAACCCTTTTTATTATATATAAATTATTTTTAAAATACAAACAATCAAATATTTATTATACAATTATTTAAATTGCTTAAATCGACTTCCTACCTAAATAAATACTTTTAAAAAGAAGTCATCTGAAACTAATCCTCTTAAAACTTTTCCAAACGATAGGACCTCTAAAACGCTAAAATAGAGGTTCTTAGAATAAATTTCTTTTTAAACAATCATTTTGATTTTATTGTAAGGAAGTTCTTAAATTTCGATACGTCCATACAAATAAAGTAGGAAATATCGGATCTTCTCTAATTTAATTATTGTTTCGCACACATTATTCATATTAGTCTAATTTCTAAATTATAATAAAGTATATACATTATTAGTTGAATTTATTTAATGCAATAAATACAGTAGCAATATTAAAAATAGTTATTTATGTGTGGAAATAGATATGCGTATTTAATATAATATAATAAATCTGTTATAAATATATAATAAAATATATAAATATAAAATAAAGTTAGTACATATTATATAGCTACACACACCTACATGGAAATTAATAAATATTTACATTACAACAACAAAAATACTTCCAAAACAGCAGGAATGATTTCTATATTATCTCAGAAGCATTGCATCGCCAGAAGATTCTGGCGTAAGATTGACAAAGATTTCGTTTGAAGTGGCCATGCGATAACTTTTTCTGAGTAATGTGGTATTAACGCCCCTAATCATCATCATCCTCATCATCATCATCATCATCAGCATCATCATTATCATCATTTTTGCAATGTTTCAACACTATAACGGTCAATAGCAACAAACTCTTGTTTTCACCTCTAGTGAACTCCAATTTTGTGTCTGCAGACATTGTACGTCACGATTGTTCGATAACGAAAAAGGCATTATTCCATTAAAGCGAAAGGAACAGTTATATTACAATAAATGTTGTGTGTAAATTGTAGTTAAGATGTATAATAACGTTCTACATTAAACTTCTCACTATATACAATATAAATTAGTATTTAAAATATAATATTTCTGATAGTTTTGGGCAAATATTTATGTTTTAATTTTGTGAACTCGAGAGAAAATACTATTACCAAAAACGTATACAATTTATTCATTATAATAATTTAATATAAATGGTTGTTTAATCGCACAAAACAGGTATACAATTATTTATTAGTTAGAATATTATTCTGACATTATATGACACTGGTTAATGAGCTAGTTAACAGATTGTCTTTCTTGAAAACACACAAAATAATGATACAACATTTGGATATACTAATAGAGTAGTGGATTTTGTTTTATTTAAACTTAATAAATATTTTAGATAATATTATTAACTACATACCAGCTACAAGGGAGTGACATTGAAGTGAGTTTAGTTATATGTTAGATATAGCTAGACCTCAAAGCAATCACTGGGGCATAATTGATCTTTGATTGGAGTAATTTGAGTTTAGAATATTTGATAATTTTTCTTTGAATCTCATGTCCTTTCATGTAGATTCTACTGTGCTTTCTAAAATTGAAAGTAAAGCTACAAACATGAAGAAAATTACGAATTTTGGAACTTATTTTGATATAGGTATTACGTAGCCTACGTATGCTGAACAAGAATAAATATATATATATATATATTATTTAGTAATAATAAATGGTTTATTTGTGAATATTGTGAATTTTATTAATTTGCGAAGTCGGCCGTTTTTGAATGAAATTAATTAATTTTTAAGCAAAGCACAATTAAATTGAATCTTCACATTTGATCATTGAAAGAAGTTTTTACTGATAAAGTTTACTATTTTTCACATAGTAAATAGCAAGATATAATAACTTATTTTTATTACTCATCAGTAGTAAGTGAGAATATATGAGAGTTTAAATAAATAAAAATAAGTTTAATAGTATTACATAAAAAAATATCAAGCACGTGTAATTTAAACTGCGCTGAAAATATAATGTGTTTTTAATATAGATATTTCCTTTTAGTAATGTATATTTTACCGTTATTGATTATGCATCTCAAGAAACATGTAATCGTAATTTACTGAATGATATCATTATAATTATATAATTATATATTACATAATAATAATACATTAATAATAATTAATAATTAATAATTAATAATAATAATTATACATTACGCATATATTACACTATATTAATATTATCTAGCATCCTTAGGTAGCTAGATAGTGGCCGGAACCTAAATTTGAAATGGTAAAACAAAGAATTGCTGATAGTTCATTATGACGACGGACACCTCCATAGTGCACTATATTATTATTTTCTCCATTGTTCTCGCTCCAGAGTCATTAACTTGGTATGTTCCATGTTTCTGCCAGTAAGGATTTTAAAGCTGCCTATCCACCTTGCTTTTGGGCCTCCTCTGCCGCTCTGTCCCTGAACTCGCCTTTGCACGATCAGCATTTCAAGAATCCCGTTTAACTGTGCCGCGGCTGCATTCGGCCAGCAGTTTGTTTTCCAGGGCGGGATAAATTGAAACTGTCGACTTAAAAATTAAGTTAATATTCGGTTTTTAATAACTAATAAATTAATAACCCGGTTTTTCTTCCGAAGCTTTTTCCATATTTAAGCCCCAACCAATAGTAGAGACTGAAAAAATAAAAGTAAATAATTAATGTATTGTAAAATATATAATAATCTGGTGAATTCAGGACTCGACCAATAGCTAGCTTAACCTGCACGGTGTAATCATGCACATAGGTGACGATATATATATATTAAAAATAATAAAATGAGACACAATTCGGTTACATAGAAATATTTAATTGATTGATTTTAAATATACATATCGGTAGGAATCCTAAACGAAGATTTATGACAATTATCAAATAAGTAAATTCTATAATTGCAATATATTACTTTTAGTATTCTAGGCTCTTTAAAATTAGAATAAAAATAATATATTTAAAAATGCGTATATTACATAAAACAGATAAGAGTCAGAAGTAGAACTCTTATCATAACAGAAAATACCAAAAATCAATAAAGTACCGCTAGAATCGGGACTGAAACTCATGATCAGTAGTTATAGAATATGCGAAGTGTGGATAGCATGTATAAGATAATCTATAAATTTTAGGGTGTTATGTCTTTTAATCCCGAAAGACGAGGGTTTGTTGAATTTAAGTATAATAACACCCTAAAATTCATAGATTATCTTATTCAATCCATGTTGTTAATTTTCTTTAATGGTTTAAATACTACTTTGAATATTCCGGGAGATATCCAAATAACTCCTGGAAAATTTGTATGGATTAAATAATAATATTTATTAACCCATACTTTGTATCCATTACCAGGAGTTATTGAAAGTGAAAATTAAATTATATGATTTATACAAATTATTTCTGGGATTTATTTGAATATTGTTAAATATTATTATTTAATATTTGGATAACTCCCGGAATATTTAAAATATTACTTAAACCATTAGAAAAATTAGTTTGGATTAAATGAGATATTCTATTAATTTTAGGGTGTTATTATATTTAAATCGCTCAAGTCTTTCGCTTTCAGGATTTCAAAACATAATACCCTAAAATTTATAGATTATCTCATACATAATATTCAAATAAATTCCGGAAGTGTTCAATATGGGATAGATATCCGAGAGACAACCTTAAAGCCCAGACACATTCTCGCCGTGGTGTAAAATTATTTATATTTTAAAATGTCGTATCGCACAAAAAAAAGAAACATTGTTCTTATAATCATAATTGTGTTTTTAAGATTTATATAGTCTCTTGGAGAATGTCCTTTTTTGTTCTATATTGTCTTTTATTACATCCGATTAGTCATATAAGTGAATTTTCACCAAATTATCATAAACTTTAATCATTGTGTGGGTTTTCAAATAATGTTAATGGTCTTCCACTTGGTCCATTCACAATATATGTTATTCACATGTTAGGCATATGTTATCTTATTTACATAGGTGGGTTCATTTTTTATGTAATGCCTAAATATAATATTTAAAATAAAAATGAGGGTCAATGGTAGTTAATAATGATCAAATGTCAAAGCTCAAAGGTCAACGTGTTGCCGAATCGACCCTTCCTATACTACTCATGACAACTACTAAATAAATGTTTAGTATGATAATTTGGCTAACAACTTTTAAAGGTATTTTCGGGTCAATTATTAGCTACTAATTCGTATTAGACTTATATGCAACAAGTATTATCTAATTAATTTTATTAGAGACTACTTTATTAGTTAATAAATTAGTATGCAACAGTTTAATTTTATTAGCTGATAATATTAGATAATATTTTTTATGCAATTTCGCGTTCACTAGCATCAAGAGATCGATGGGCTACATTCGAAACTTCTACAACGTATTGTTTGTTTACTAAATATACTGTCGAATGGGTTTTTATAGTTTGTAGTTTAAGCCTTGTTCATATTAGAGTGTATACATTACACACATGTTCGCGTATAAAAACAGTTACGTGTTTATTTTTTCAGTGATTCACCTTGATAATAATTCCAAATTTTGTAATGTAAAACAAATACATGCTGCCCTTTTATTTATAAAGACAAACATCGACGTAAAAGACGTCGATGGGTTCGTCCTACGTACAGAAATAAACAATTTAGGGAAAGTGATACCTTGATTTTTCATTTGCGAATGTCTCCTTCTTGGTATGATCATTTGTAATCGCTAGTTCAAGAGAAATTGACAAGAAATGGTCCTCTAGAACCTGTTTTTAGCAGATGAGTTGTTAACAATGACTTTGCTTTATCTTGCAACTGGAACATCACAAATCCAATTAACATTAAAATAAAATTTTAGAGAGGAAAATCTATTGTCAGCAACATTATATATAGCTGAAATATGCCGTATTTTGTGCGAAATTCTTCATCCTACTTATTTTTTAATTACGGCTACTCAGGAAAAATGGAAAGAATTAGCTTTCGGTTTGTGGGAATATTGGAATTTTTTCTAACCATATCGGAGCGATTGATTGGAAACCTTTTTTAATTCAGTGTCCCAATCTTTCAGGTTCTGAATTTTTAACTACAAACACACATTCAGTTCTTTAGTATAACTTTCGATGTGCGCATATGACTACAAATTCACATATGCGGATACATTGGAAATATTTCATTTTTATATTAAAAGATTTTATTGTTTTTTTTATTTTCTATTTCTATACTAAATTTTCTACACTACGGCCATGTGTGTAAAGAAAAAGTTAAATCAATCTCAACTAGATCTCAGTCTAGATTGCACGTGTATATAAGACACGCAAATGGGAACCCCGCTTTATACTTACAGGGGTATATTGTACATTCTCGTGAATGTAGGAAACACGCAAGTGAATGTAGCAACTAAATTCATACACGACACGTGTATGACAAAATCGCTAGTTGAGATTAATTTAACGTAGAGCGGGAAATTTAGTATAGAAATAGAAATAGAAAATCAAAAAACAATAACATCTTATAATATAAAAATGCAGTACTTCCAATGTATACACATTTGCGCACATCGCAAGTTATACTAAAGAACTGATTGTGTGTTTGCAGTTAAAAATTCAGAACCTGAAAGATTGGGACACTGAATTAAAACATGTTCAACATTAATCGCTCCGATATGGTTAGAAAAATTCAAATATTCCCACAAACCGACAGCTAATTCTTTCCATTTTTCCTGAGTAACTGGAATTAAAAAATAAGTAGAATGAAGAATTTCACACAAAAAACCGAGTATTTCAAATTGAATGTTGCTTACAGTAGACTTTTCTATCTGAAAAAGAAAAGTTAATTGGATTTGTGATGTTTCAGTTGCAAAATAAAGCAAAGTCTGTGTTAACCGCTCATCTGCTGAGACAAGTTCTCGAGGACCAGATCTAGTCAAATTTTCTGATAATTTTGAAGATTAAGGACTTTGTAAATTAAGATAAAAGGTATGTAGTTTATTAAAATTCAATGTCTTTTGCGTATTTATTATTAGACTAATACAATATCACGGTAAATACCTCATAGAGTAGGAAAACAAAACATTAAATTAACATATATAGCAAAGTTGTATATTAGCTAGGCCTGAGCCTATATACACGCTGTATACCTGAAAAGCACTAAATTAAATTATAAAGTTGGGGGTGCGACTTATGTATTGTGGCCGCTTATGCACGAGGTTTACATGATTGTTTCATAAGTTATCTTAATTATTACTATTTTGTCTATGGCTCCTTGTTCCAAAACAGTTGATTCCAAAAAAAGAAATATATGATTCTCTCAATAGCTTTGGCTTTGAAGCCTCATATACAATATATATAGCCTATATTTCAATGTGCACAAAATGCCTTAAAATACATTAATCTACACTTGGCCATAAGCAGTGACAGAATTCAATGTCAAAAAATCTACATTCTTAAACTTTTGGCAAAACCATATATTCATAATCTCCTCTTGCATATGACTTGCAAAAACAATAACCAGACGTATATCTAAAATGTTAGATAAGACTGTTTCCAATGTTTACGGCAAATATCATAAAAAATTATTAAATAATTAAATATATAATTATTAAGAGAAACATAGTTTATAAATTACGAATTGCATATTTAATTAATTTATATGTTCGTATTAATTAATTTAAAATATTTATTTTTCACATATTTTAAACAATTTACTTTTTAATAATATATTAACTAAGTAATTAAAAAATCATATATAATCATATACATTTTCCTAAAGGTGCATAAATGATGTACAATGCTATATAATGTATAATATAACTTAGCGAATCTAATTTAATCTGTGCGAAAGATGATTATCTATTGGGTTCAAAAAGGTGTTCAAAAGGCGTAAAATGTCCATTTGATTTACTGCACAAGCTAAAATTAAAGAACGGAAACAAATAAAATGGTGCCATTGAAATCTATTTTTTCGAACTGATTCTTTTTATATAGATAGACAATTATGCCAGGAGCTTAAAATTGACTGGGGCACCACATTATCTGTTTCCGTTTTGTTTAATTTTGGCTTGTGCAGTAAATTTAACGCTTGGCTTTCTCACTAATATACTTGACCCAATTATAGGACAAAACATTATTCAAATAGTTAAGACCATGGAACTAGAAACTAGAACTAGTAGTTAACGTTCAATGGTTAAGACTCCCTCCCATCATAACAAGTAAAACAAAAATCAATATTGTTGCATATAACATGCACTGAATCTGTAGAATTGGGACTTGAACACTTTTATCATATTTTAGCGAATAAAAGTAATCAATAAATAAACTTATATATTACAAAATGAAGTTGTGTCCTTCTTAGTAGTGACTATATAGAATTTTTGCTTAAAGTTGAGGTAGAGAGTTGTGTAAATTACTGAAGTACGTATGTCGTTTTACTTTCATCTTCACTATTCGAAGCTGTCGCATCTCGATCTACGTCGTAATCATCATAATTTAGTTTAATAGTTCGCGCCAGCTTTTCTGTATCCAGTAAACGGTCACATAGTTTAACATATTCATAAGCAACTGCTTGCCTTTTTGTCCGAAGAAATTACAAATAAATTAGTATAACGGTAATATAGACAATGTTACCTTTAAATGATGGAAATGTGTGGTAAGTGTATAGTTTTAAAATATAAATAATAATTCAGGGTCGCCGCCAGGTTTTACCAGACGGGGGTCGTTTTTGTGCCGGAGGCCCCCCTACAAAATAAAAAATAAAAATGAGAAAAGTTAATCCATATAACCTTGATCTATATAATTATATTTAATTTTAAGCAGTGCCTTTTTCATAAGTTTTATTCATTAATTAAAAGAGGGGGCCTCGTAGCGCTAGAGGGGGTCTCTTCGAATTGGAATTAAACTTAAAATTTTCACAAACATTAATTGTATATTTTATAATTTCATATTATTATACAGAAATATACTCTGTATTTCATATAAAAAACATATGATATGATATGATAATTTTTATTAAAACAATTTGGGGAGTGATAGCCTAGTTGGTTAAGGGGCTGGTGATTGTTAAGGGGCAGGTTCGAATCCCAGCAGTGTTAATTATATCTCTCCCGGCCAGACAGCTGTGTTTGTCGATTGATCAGCAACTCTTCTGAGTTTGTTCAGCAGTATGTTTGTACCATCAAAACCTCCATCGGTTTTCAAAATATATGATCTAAATCAATTTTATTTTACTGTAACCAACAAGCAGACCTAAATATATTGATTTATAAATAGGGATCACTTTAATGAGTCCTAAAAAGATATAAAAAATGAGATGTCAAATAGAGTCTTTGGATTAAATTTATGAATAAAATATTATTTAAAAAAAATTGTGACAATTGGGTAAAATAACATTTTAGATGTCTGTAAGAATAAGTTTTTATTATGGAATAGTCAATTTAAAAAAAAATCAAGTAATATATTAATTTGTAAAAATAACTTGAAAATTTTGCGACTGACTAAAGACAAATTACATAAGTTTTTCTAAAGAATATGCTTTAAACTTTTTCAAATGTTAACATATTTTTTGGCAATTATAATATAAGTGTTACATAACAATTTTTAAGAATTTATTTAGCACAATTATTCTATAAAAATCAATACAAAAAATCGAATTTCAAAATTTAAATATCAATAAATACAAAAGTTATATGTCACTTTTGCAAATTTGAAAAAGATTTGGATATAAAATGATAAGTACTTTATTTCTATATTAATTCAGTTCAAATCAATATTGTTTTACATTTTATTCTAATAAACCAATTTCTATATTTTAACAGACGAATCTATATTTATCAATTAATCTTTTTGCAAAATTTATAAAATTTTGAAATAGGCTTTTAGTCTTTAGTAGAATTTTAGTCGAACCTAGAACAAATTGCAAACGTTTCATGTTTTGTATCTCTAGAAAGGCAATTTTACGTAGGTTAACATACTAAAACCCCAAGATAAAGCAATTTAGTAAAAAAGTTTCGAAACTTTCACTGTATCAGCAAAAGACGATGCACACGATATTTCGAGAAATTCTTTTCCGGTTGCTCGAACATTTTAAAAATAGTTTTCTATTGTCAATGCGTAGGTCCCAAACCTCCATGGATTCATTTAAACAAATATAGCTAATTTTACAAATAACATTAACATTTTTAACAGAGGGCGACCTAATAACAGAATTAACTACCTCAACTTTGAATGAGAGTAACTTTTGAATGAATAAATATGTTTAATACTTTGAATATGATTTTAAAGTATAGGTACATATACTATAAAAATTAGATCTCCATATAAAGTGTAATCGTCTAGTTTCTTCTTCACATCTTCTACGCTGTTGTAGCAACCGACGCCATTGTATCCTCCATAAGCAGAGACACGAACAGTTGGTTGTTGAACCACATTGGTTCTTGCTACTCTGCGAGCAGTTGTAACTAATCACATGCATTACTTCTTCGGGTGCGGGAACCTGAAAATAGGAATAATCTTACTCGGTGGACGGAAATAAACGAGGGGTATAGGGTATCAATGATGGACTTACAGCACACTGTAATAGCAATAGGGTTATTTTGCCTGCCACATCATTATCGGCTCAAGTTTATAATTGTCATAATTTGCCATCCCCATTCCCCTGATTTTATTGGTGCCTTTGACAAGAATTTCCTATCCATATACACACACATACATACACACACACACACACGCATATACACACGGTATGCATTCAAAGTATTAGCATCTAGAGTGGGTGGAACGCTAATTGGGTTTAGGCAAGGAAATCTATAATAATGATTTCCTTGGTTTAGGCCACTCGATTTGACCAGCATCTATATTCTAATTTGCGCGAATTGACGAAGTCTTGATTTGGTTTAGCACCATAACAATGGTGAAGGGCCTGTTGCCAGAAATTGATATCTTTTCATGTGAAGAATCTCGATAATCAAGTCAATTTGCGCATCTTTATTTCATTGTGTTTAAAGTTTTAATAACTGCATTAATTAATTACTTAATGTAATATTTGTATCATTTTTAATTAAATACATTAATCAAATAATTATTTAATCACTTATAGAAAAAATAATTATCAATAACACTTCACAATTTAAAAACATTCACAAAAATACCTGAAATCTTAATTTTAAATTTACATTACCATCATAATGTTATTTTAATATAAACGTGTAATGTGGGTTAAAGTGTGTTTTTCATTAAGACGTTTAAGTGAATTTTCAGATTTTAAAAATGGTTGCATTATGGTTTAATAAAACGATTGTAGTGGATTTGATGGATTGTTAATCTAAAAAAATATCCATATTTTAGCTATAATATTTTTCCAATGAAACAAATAAACAACTATGGTGGATCTAACGGCCACACTGAATAAAACATTTTTTATAAATGAATAATTTTAGAAAAACTAAATTTAAATTTTTCAGGGAATTTTAAGGCAATATAACAATTTTCTTAGAAACTAATAACAAATTATTTTTTGAAAACATCAATTTTGGTAGATATGAAGAGCATTGAAAAAACATTAAAAGCTTCAGTATTACGATTATTTCTTTAGTGTAGCTGTCCCGTCAGTGTTGTTCTATTGAATAATTAATTTATAATTTAGAAATATATGATCAAGTGAGATTGAATGTATAACATTCAGCAGATAAAAAAAATTGTATACACACTTTTAAAAATACGCACATTGAGATTACAAAATTATGAAATATCACGTTCATTTATTCTAGAATATTCATTACATTTAATTGAACCAAAATAATATAACTTGGATATTGATGTTGTCGGAATCATTAGCACCAATAGCTCCAGTAAGTAACACCTAGAGAGTTATTAATTAAGATCAAGGGCCATGTTATTAAATGTATACCAACAACTGATTCCTTCTCTTTCGTTCAAAAAGTGGCAAAAGGTATATCCTGATGAATTTGATCGATCTCGTCTTCAATGTATAGTTTAATGTCTTGCCACTTCACGATCATTTAATGTTCAATGTAAATAATAAAATTCTATACTGTACTTATAGGCTATGTGCCTTTGAAATCATTGATTATATAGAGTTAGGCATATTCACTGTTCTACGCAACGCGGATAGATAAACATGTGATGATTTGGAAGAAAAAATCCGATATGATATTTTGGTATAACTAATAGTCTATGTATATATATGTTGCCGTTTTGAAGCAAAGCAATGAGGACATATTAATTGAAATGTTTACCCTCTATGATTGTTAGTAAATCAATTATACATATTTGTATAGTAGAGATTTAAACAATTAAAAAAATGATGTGTTCATTACTTTACTATAAATGTTAAACAAGAAAATTACAACATGTTGCTAATTTCTTATTGAAAAGTAATGGTATGTACTATACCCTCTAGGTAACTTAATTAATCAATATTACATTATGATCAGAGATATTTTTTTAACTTCTTTGACTTGAATTACAAATTTCTATCAGACGAATCCCAAATATAAAAATGATCTGCAGTCAAGTTATTGCTCTTTCACTTTGTAAACTGTTATCATGTTCAAGAAATTTTTAGAGCTTCTATACAGTACAATATAGTTTTATCATTCTCATTTTATTTTATTTGCCTTTTTCTTTATTCTTATTTTTTCTTTCTCATTTTTCTTTTATTTAATGAAAATTTTAAAAAAAACTTGTTTCAATAAAACCGGTAAAGACATCTTTTTAAAGAATATGTAAAACCAGGAAACTTGAGATTTCATTTTTACAAATAATTATTCTCGTTCGTTTTCAAATGTAAAAGTTGTCCTGACTATAGCATGGTTAGTAATTGGGCAATTCACTTGGCTAAAATAGCAATTAGGGTAACAAGTACAGTTCAAACTGTTTCCAAGATAAAGACTAATGATTTTCACATCAACTATTTTCATTTGCACACATAACTGGGCAATTAATTGTGATAATGAAGTGGTTGGTTGGTCACAATATGTCATAAGTACGCCATGGTCAATCGATTCAATTATTTGTATACATGAACCATGCACAGAACTGTAGGGTATGTATATTTCTATTAAATATAAAATTTACAATTTTCGTTAGTTTGTATATTATACAATTAGATCAGGAAATTGTCATCTTCAGTATAATAAATGTATGTGTTTTCCCATATGAACAATTATTGTTATAAAATATTTACAAGCGCCGTACACTCTACTTATTTAAATTTTTTAATTATGTTTTAACGAAATTAGTTCCCGTCTCTTCCTTCTTTCTTCCCAGGAACTCTCTGTTCCAACTTTCTGTTACATTTTCACAATGATCATAAACAAAATGTAAATTATACCCAGCTGTTGTTCTTTTGATCATTGTATAGCCTATAATATTAAGTTTTGTCCTGACTTAACTGTATATTAGGACATTAATTGAATCAGTTTGTCAGTATATTAAAATAAATTGAAAAAAATTAAATAAACAAAAAGCAATTTCCGGGTTAAAATTATTTATTACATCAATGTGTTTCAAATCTGATTTGTGCTCTTTTTTGTCTGTATGTGAATCTTATTATATTCTTAATATGTAAACCCTATACATTGTTTCTCTAAAAATATATATATATATACAAGTATATATATAATTACAAATTATTGCTTTATAAATAAATAATTTTACTTTTTAATTATTTTATTACATTTTATATGATAAATTCAGATTCCTTAACATAGTGGAGCCACAGGAAATTACTTATATGCAAAATATTGAACGGATTATCCCTGTGCAAAATGTACCTTTTAAATTGACAAAAACATTATAAACACACAAACGTACACTTACTTTAGAGATTTTTTTTTTATTCTATAATAATGCAATGATTAGAATCAGTATACCTAATATATTGCATTTATGTACAGTACATGTATGCACTATTTATAATAGCCACAATATTCGTGAAAATGCAATTTAATATATGTTCATCAGTGATCCATCACGTAGTAAAACCATCATAACACACTTGTGTCATGAATTCTTATAAGTCACATGTAGATATCACGAGCAGTTTGTCAAGCTAAAAGTTCTGGAACGAGATTAGTATGTATTAACAATTAACATTACGCTCGCATAACTGCTTTTAGGAAGGACAACCTTTCGAAGAAATAATAAAAAAAGTCAATTTGATATCTAGTATGTTTACCATTTTAACTATCAAGTTATACGCGTGTTGATAAACGTTGATAAAAAACGACAAGGTTGAAATGTATCATATTATTTATGATAAGATTTACGGGATCATGTAAACAATGAAGTAAATGTACATTTCTGAGAATTCAGTATTGTAAACATAAATTACTTTCAGATAACCGTAGAAATTGGCGTGACAAAGTTTTCTTTAAAAACCATGTCTAGTTAATTTTTTCCAAACAAAATCATATATCTCTTTGATATAATTAATGTTTTAGCCGCTAAATACATTTTGTTAAAGACTGATTTATTACTAAAAGACATTAATACTATAAGCGTAATATAATTTTCTTTATTATTATCATCAACCCATTTTGGTGATGGTTGCATGGAAATTGAATTGAATTAAATTGAAACGATCTTAATTTGTTTTCTCCTATATTGTAGAAAGTGGTATGAGGCCAATCCATGGCCAAAGCCAGGCCAAGTCCCAGGCAAAGAGTACAAATAATGGAGAGGTGCGGTATCGGAAATTTCTTGAAACCTGCACGGGCCTCTTTCCATATATCAGACCGCCCATTATAGAAATATGGGTCAAGAAAATTTCAGACAACATGCTTAAATATAAATAAAATCCAAGGCCCACCGAATAAGTTCAGTCAGCCACCATTCTGTCCAGAGGGGAGAGAAGTTTTGCATTATTCAAATAGATTGTTTCCGCTACATTTAAAACTCTTATAGTTTCCGTTTTAAATTTATGTATTGTAAGTACTATTTCATTAGACCATTATAAGACCATTGTGCCAATAAAGACAATCATTCATAATATGTAGTGATTGTGCTGATAGGCTTGTATTTTATTACATGAACTGTCGAAAGGCAAATAAGAAGGGGGGGGGGGTCACTTTTTTCTCATTTGTCCAAAGTATTCAGTTTATCGTTTTTTAATCAATATATTTCTTTAAGAATATATGATGGTAACGTTTAATGTTAACAAACATGTAATCTACACAGGGGCCTATATATAATGTTTAATATTTTACAAAACAAGTTTTAATGCAGGAATTCTTTTTTATTATTTTTCTTGAAAACATTTACTTTAAATTTATTACAGTAAACGTTATCACACAAAACGCTTGATACAACAGTAAGCGAAAATGACGTATTCCTTTTTAATAAAATTATATCCGTAAAAGGTTTCCTTTTGTTTTTTAATATTATACATCTCGGATACGTTGACTATACCTCTAGCACAACTAAACGTTATCATGAATGTTCATTATTTAAAGAAATGTTTTATACGAGCATTCAATAAATCAATTATAACATTTTTAATTAAACTATAACATTATTTAAGAGATAAATATAATTAAATTTAAATAAAAATATCTCTTTTTATACAATGATGGTGTCATAAATATTTCTATCGATGAAATAAAAACAACAGACTCACTGGAAAATCTTTTTAAGTAATAATATAAGATAGGTGGTAATTTGATGGTATAAGCAACGGATTTTTAAATTGTCACACAAATATTTAAAATAGCGGAAGTTATTGGACAACAAATGACAGAAATACGGTTCGTAGGCGTATTCCAATTATTTTTGTGAAAACAATTTGGGTTTATTTGAACATGAGCGAATTAAGAAGACTCTAAATATAACGTACCATTGCATGAAGTATTAAACAAATAAACAATTTCAACATTAAGATAAAATAAGTATTCAACTATTTAACCACAGATAGCTTAAATGATAAATGAGCACAGACTAGCAAACATTCAATTTAAAGATAAGAGAATGCTAATATGCTTGAATGTATGCCGTAAATATATCAACTTATTAATATGTAAATATTGAAATAAATGTTTAGTATACTATATATGATATAACTGTTATGTATAATAATGTTATAACTGAAATCTTGTTTGTATTACAATTCTTTTGATATGATAAAATCGTTTATTTTGCTAACACAATAATGAAGCCGAAAATAAGTTTATAATAGAAAAGTTTATAACTTTTAATAATTTTGTTAACATTTGTCTTATTAAATCATATATTTGGATAGTTTGAAAATGATATTTAAATTCCTAAAATACACATGTACACATAACTTAAAAGTATAAATAAATTTAAAAATGATGAAAAAAAATCTTTTGACCGCAATAATTTTTAACCTGCTAAAAATTATACTTTTTTAGAAATATATGTTTAGTTATTTTTAGTTTAATAATGATTTATAAAACATTTAACACATGTAAACGAATGAAGTTCTTTTATATGTGTTATATGTTTTAGAAATGAAAGAATGAAGTTCTTTGATAAACATATTTGGTAGTAAATTTTACATCTATTCAATATTAACATCTAGTAAATATATCTTTTCATGTTGTACACATAGTTTTTATCATGTTGAGAACCTTAAACATAAACATAACCTAAACTGAACCTAAACTGAACCTAAACTGAACCTAAACTGAACCTAAACTGAACCTAAACTGAACCTAAACTGAACCTAAACTTAACCTAAACTTAACCTAATGTCTATAAAACTATATTTTTATAAGAATAGATTCTACAGGCAAATTTAAAACTTCTTTATCAATATTCAAAATGGAACAAAATGGACATTTACAACTCATTAAGATGTTCTTTGAGATGATATAAAGCTAAAAGATGACAACACACAATCATAAATGTGGTCACAGCTGACAAAATTATAACTGATACTAGAAAAAATGCATTTGAAACAAGTAAGTAGACACATGATATTCATACAGATGAAATAAACAATTACAGTCTATATATATTATGACTATAGAACATCTACCACTTCCCAATCAAGATGTGAAAAAAGATTAACTTACTATAAATATCTCAATGCGCTAGCAAGGGAACCTATACTAGGTCTCCATTTTCTCCAACTGGTTTGGTGCGCTGTAGTGCACGCTGTCTGTATTATTTTTCATAAATTAACATTGGGGTGGCATTCATATAATATGGGGTAAAATGCCAACAAAAATTATTGATAGGCAGTTGGTTGTGGACGCAATATTCTTATATTAATCATTATTTATGAGCTTATTTTGCTATAATTATACAATGTTTATATGTATTCCCATATAAAGAATAATTTTAATTGTCAAAAGAATCATCTTTATATTAAATGAATTTAATAAGTTTAAAATGTTTGATGCTACGAGAATTAAAGAAATAAAGAAAATGGACACAAATAGTAAAACTTTTGTGTATTATTTTGGTTAACTTATAATATATTTTCCTCCATTTTATTACATAACATTTAAATAAAAATACAAAAGAGGACGTATTAGTACTATAGTAATAGGTAATTTAAACTTTTTTAAATAAATAATTGATTTATATTTTGCTGTTTAAAATGTTTCGAAAATAAACATTAACACTAGCGCGGTCAATTAGAAAATTGAATACCCTTTTTTTAATCATTCAACATCAACAACAACATCAACGTCATCCCAATGAACTAACATTTTCACATACGGTTTAAATATCGAATACAAGCATTTTGCTAAGTTGCCACATATGTTAATATCTATATACAATGTAACATTATAAATTGACAGTCTATTTTATAGAAAAAAAACTTTCTCCAGTGTTTTGGAATATTTTTGTAGCTATTTCAAAATTCATAATGTATATCGTCATTAAATGACTCATATTATTCAACTAGAAAGCTTTTAGTGTAATGTATTTTGATAAATTCTATGGTTAAACATAAAAAGTAATATTTTGGTTAATTAAAATATTCTTCTTTTTTAAAACCTGAACATGTTCTATCATTTATATTTTATAAATATTATTTTTATTGAAAAAGTATAAATATCGATTATGAATTTTAATTTTTAGGATGTAATAAGTAATACTATAATAAAATTAGCGCATTATTTTTCAATAAAAAATTCCAAAAAATTAATTTTGCAGTAAAATGGCTTTGTCAAAACTCTACATATATTGATTATATGTCAGACACCATTTTTTAATTATTTTAATTAAATATATTTATAATTTTAAATAGTAATTT
The DNA here is from genome assembly GCA_034780555.1 of Coelogynopora nodosa. NCBI lineage: Eukaryota > Metazoa > Platyhelminthes > Proseriata > Coelogynoporidae > Coelogynopora > Coelogynopora nodosa. The sequence continues at coordinate 28,249 of JAUZND010009498.1, forward strand.
TAGTAATAAAAGTATTTTATATTGACACTTTTGTTATCGAGTATCACAACTATAAATTATGAATAAAACATATTTATAAAACAATGACAAATAACAATGACTTTGTATAAGATAAATCGTGATCAACATTGTTAGGAATATTGAACAGTTACTTGTGGCTTATATGTTAACAAATTAAATTAATCAGTGGGCTTATGTTTAAATTACAGCCCATTAAACTGTGTATAAGTTTTACCCCTCCGGCCACCCGGCCGTTTAAAGCCGTCCTATACAGTTTCGTTGTTTTCGATTTTCCGCCTATTAATTTTGATATATTCGATTTTTTATTAGAAGCAAAAATGTTCTCAGGCTACTTACTTGTCGTATAACACATAAATATTTTTTTCTAATTGTGAATATATTTCACTTCTCTTTATTGTGATATTTCTAATATCAGCAAAATAAAAATACCTTCGAATTATCCATGACGCGTCATGAAAATAATTTTATTTCTGGTAACTGTTAAAATTAAAATAAAAATTAAATTATACAAGTCGTTTGTTAAAAAAAGCTTTAAAAATATTTCAATACAAGACGAATTATTACATCTTAGATTCTGTATTTATTGTACCTTCATAGTACACATACTTAATTATTGTAAAACAGTGTAAATAAAAGCAACACATATTGTTTTCTCCACAATGTTGAACAAATGCAATTAATAAATTTATAACAGAAATTATAGAGTTTTTTTTGATGATATATCTGTTATGTAGTTTACCATTTTTTTTACTGTTTGGTGTTAATTTATTGCTAAACATTTAAACATTTATATTGAAAATCACGGAAAAGCGTACAACACAACAAATACATATTTTTATATATGTAAAGTTATAATAAATAGCATATGAGTTCAGGCTATCAGTGTTACTGTGTATAATTGCATAATCATTCTTTTGGGTAATTATCAGAAATAAATTACTTAATTAGTAAATTACAAATCAAATAATATGCTAATGAATTATAAATACTACTATTTTATGTAGATTTATAGCGGCGAAACGTTAACAAATTGATGAATTGGAACATAAATTAAGAAGTATTAATAGTACCACTATCATCCATCATATCACTAGTCATTTTTATTTCTTTTACATTATTTTCGCTTACACCAGTAGGTCGGCGGCTCCCTTTAAATGACATTCGTACACGTCGGAAAGAGTCAGAGGTAACACCTCTCACTCGTTTTGTGAGAAGGAAACACAAAGAAATAAACAATCCGTGGAGACTGTTGAATAATCCCACAATTCTGGTGAGAAGATCGACTTGAATGATTACAGTTATAACCTGAAGGACCCATGATATTCCAAACAAGGCCGTAATCTTAATACAAAGACACATCATTGACTGTTTGTAATTCTCTCCTCGTACTTCACGAGTCTCGCGTGCAGTGCGAAAGAAATGACAGAAACAGGCAATGCAAGAACCCGTGTTGAACACCAGAACCAGCGCCACAGGAATAAA
>JAUZND010009509.1:0-29748 GCA_034780555.1 Coelogynopora nodosa
AAAAAACCAACCATCCGAGGCTCGTCGTCAAGGTAGACCAGCACGCTCCTATATGGAGCAACTGATAGAGGACCTAAAGTGCATCCATCTGACCCATCAACAAGCTTGTGAGATTGCTACATGCAGAAAGAATTGGGCCCATGCCTTGCGTTTGCTACGGTAACAACGACATCCCACGACCTACAAGAAGTATTTGGTGGTGGAAGATGTAACTTATATATATATACAATCATTATATTAATTTATGTATATATGCGGATTCTCTCACATGGCCTGTTTCTGTATTTAGAACTTTCATTGAATGTAATTTTAACTACAGCTGAAAACATTCGATTGACCACATTTATTCTGAATGAATGGATAGTAAAGTGTTCTGAAATGTTCCTAAAAATTAGTATGTGAATAGGAGTTTTTATGGTGTTTAAAAAAAAGATAAATAAGTCAAATAGAAGTCAGATTCAAGGTCAATGAACATAAGGGATTCCACTTTGTATATGATTAAATAAGAAGTTGAATTGAACCTATTGAAATTGAACTATGGTAATAAATTTATAACAATTTCATTTTAATTAATCTGATTCCATTAAACTATTTTCTATTTCTATCTATTCAGTAAATCTGGGCATTATAAAAAATTAAAAAAGTTGTTTTTCACTTTCAAGTATCAATAAATAAATATAAGAATCCTTTTTAATTGCATTTTATAAGATTTCATAAACTGATTGTTAAGTTGATTATTGTATAAATAGAATTTAGTAATTTAATCATAAATATTTCTTATTATTTACTATTTAGCATATTTTGAATTAAAATATTTCATTATTGTATAATAATAAATAATAATAACGTAATTATGTTGTGTCATAATACTCTGTGATATCATAGTCTACTTTAATACTTAATACTTAATAATAAATATTTATCTCATATTACTATAAGCTTATATTCAATGTAATATTTTTATAGTAATTTAATATTTTCAACAGTAACTTCGCCATCATTTGTTATGGATAGGAAAGTTTTTTAATTTACTTATATAATTTACATATATATAATATTGATTTTGATTTTATTTATTAAAAATTAATTAAATAAGCCATGATTCAATTTAAATAGAATTAATGCATATATAGAAGGCTGCTCTTTATTGCATTTTCATTAAATTTCAAGGAATATTTCAAAAATGAAAAGGATACAACTACAAAAAGAAAATTTAGAAAAAAATTAATTCTTTTTTATTCCCTTAGTCAAGTAATTGTTAAGGGAGCAATTAAGTAACAACGTATACATTTTATACGGTATATTATAGCGCAATATAAAAGCAGTAATCCGAATTTTAAAAAAATTATTCATAAATATCCATCTGTTATTACTAATTTGTGATATTATAATGACCGTATATATATATATATATATACAATATTAGGAACACATATTAAAGTAAATGTATAAAAGATATCTGAAATTATATATGAAAACGCAAAAAAGGTAAATGAAATGTTTTTTTAATTATTTTATTTTGAAAAATTTAATGTAAAAACGTTAATATTGTGGTATAATTAGAAATGTGTGTAGATTAAAAATACATTCGGACTATTTTCCATAAATAAAAGTGAAGATAAAAATATTTTTGATTCCATGATAGAGTACAAATTAAAAGCATTTATTGCTGACTGAGACTGCACGGAACGAAATAGTTTATAATCGATTTTGCAACGTTTCACTACCATGCAGTTGGTTGTGAGTATTATGATACAGTTAATAAAAATGATTAATACTTTGTCACAGTCCCGTACCTTCAATGTAACAATATAAAAACTAAAAACTAGAAAACTTATTATATAATTGTTAAATATATTATGAGTATGTATGCTTATTTACTAATTATATTTTGTTATATTTTACTTATGTAGAAAGTAAAAAAACCTTTAAAAATTTGGTTTAGAAATGGAAAAATTGGAGTGACAATATCAAGCATATTGCTCATTGTAACAGCCCTCATAGTGGGATATGATGCCATATTTCATTACGGGGAAAGATCTGACACTCTACAGGTGCAGAGTCTGCCCCAATTGATACTGAAGTACCTACTGACAGTACTGAGCATTTTCTGCCTAATCATGGTGATCGTTCGGACAAGATGCCTAAAATTTTCCATCTCCTACGTCACCAACCCAATGAGTGGCTACCTCACGTACATCTGCTTCTTCACAACCATGAACTATATGGTGGTGGACACGACGGTCGACATGTCGACGGCGGAACAATTTCTCCACTTCCCCTCGGCAGCGATGATCCCACTTCGCTGCATCATGGTAGTCAACCTGCTACTGCAAACGTATGTTATGAGAACGGCGATTTATCAGTGCGTTGGGAGTCTTGAACAGGCCTTCCTGAAACCCGGAAGGCAGTACTTGGGTTGCCTGGTTGGAATTAACCTCTCAATGTGGTTACTAATGACGTACCAGGTACAGGATAACCGTAGTTAATTTATACAAATTTGTGGTTTTCTAAGATTTATATTATTAATTAATGTTCTCAAAAAATAGTTAGAACTGCTTTTTAGATAATTATTGTTAGACAGCCTTGTCGTTTTTGTGACTTATTTAAAATGTGAGCATAAATATTGTACAACATAATCTATATGATTGCTATATTTTTGTGAATATAAGGTAAGAGTAGTCTGGGATTTTATATTCGTGGTTTTAAATAAATATGTTTACAATTAATAGATATGTATTCAACATTTGCATATAAAAACAATTAAACAAAAAAAGTAAATATACGTACGTCACATAAATATGGATGCCCAAATATTAACATAATTTTCATTTTTTATTCAATATAATTAACATTTAATTTAGTATATAACACAATTCAACATCAACTATCTGTAATTTTTTGGTTTATTAACCGTCTATCTCCAACGAAAAAAAGCAGACTTAGTGACCAGCTGGGGTCATTTTGATCCAAAAAATAGTTTGTTCTATTTTGCAAATTCATTTAATTTAAATAATTAAAATTATGTTTAGTAGAATGAATAAGTCATTCATGTATTTTTCATTTCATTTGGGCAGAAAATTACAAGCCAACAAAGTAGTATTACCTATACAATATATTACTTACTTTTCACAAATATGTAGAAATAGGGTATACTGAATAAAATGTATAAAAATAAACATTTCCTGCAGGATATCATGTTTTGTCTAAAGTAATTCATAATTAGGAAGATATAGAATCAGATATGCGCATATAAGTGTCATGTCCTGTTGCAATGGTGTAAAATTATTTGTGCAAGATATATAGAATATACCGGATAAACAATTATAGGTGCTATGTTAACAACAAAACTTCATATTGCATAGCAATTGTTGTACAAAAGAGAGTTGTGCTCTTTGTAAATGTAGATGTACAAATTTACTAATTGTATAAGCAGTTAGCACATTTTGTAGAAGTCTTTTTGTCCTTGTCCCTTGGACATAGTATGTAGAGCGCTCGTTTGCCTCATTGGATGGCCTCATTGGGAGGAACTCGAACACGTTACAGGAGAACCAGCATTCGAGATTTATCCTATCCCTATATAGGGCGCCAAAATTGACGTCATGGTGTTTTACAGTTAAATGATAAAAGGAAAAACTAATTTGCATATTTAAAAAAAAAATCACATAAAACGTTATTTAAATCACACTATATAGCAAAGACAAACAATAGCTAGTTCACTTCTAACATATATGATGATGAAAATTATGATGACAATTATTAGATTATGTAAATTATCATTCCACCTATATGTTTGCAGGATGGATTGGTGATAGATTTGGTGAGATTTTGAATCATTTTTATATATTTTAAAATTTAAATATATATTTATATATTATTTTACATTTATATTAATTTAATTACAAATTTATTAATAATAACTATTCTTATTAATAATTATCTGTTTATAAAGCGCTACTTGCTTTTTCAGTAGAACAATTTCACTTAAGTTACACTTAAATAGTTACACTTAAATATCAGCACTAACCAATTTTGGAATCCTATTTACCTGGAAAAAGGTTCTCTAAACAAACGTTTGGTTTGCTGTCTACTTGTTAGTGACATGTCTGCTAATTATAAAGCATTAAATATTGGAAAATAAATATAAGCCGGTCTTGTTAGCCTTTTTTTGGTCATTAATGACATCATAATAGTGATTAATAAGTGCCAAAATATTATTTATCAGAAAGTATGTAACAATGTAAGTTATAAATGAATGTTTCTGCATTAGTTTCATTATTTTTTGATACAAACAAAATGTTTATGTATCTAAAAGGGCCATTTTCAGTTCATTTTGAAACAAGTATTATGTCATAACGTTGTCCAATATACTCTACTAAAATATGCGAAATCGAAAAACTATTAAGAATTAAGCAGGTTCTAAAAATTTGAGAATGATATCCTCGGTAAATATTGGTCAAAATCCACCACGGTTAAAAAATTCGTAAAGAAAGCTTCAGTAAAAATCCCACACGGTCAAATTCCTACACTAGGGTCAAAATGGTGGGTGGTTAAAATCCCCCACGGTCAAAATCACCCAAAGGGAAATTTTATCATGGTCAAAACATCGCAAAAACTAGCTTCTGTAAAAATCCATCTCGGTAAAATTGTCCATGGGTCAAAATCCCCCATAGTCAAAATCACCCATGGGTTCGTAGACCTTTAATTGCAAACAAGTAATTACATCATAAATGAGCGTAAGCACTTTTTATATAGTAATGACACAATACATCTTAATATATTATAATATATAATAAGATATATAAGTCTAAACAAGACCAGGAGGAATTTGACTTCGGGGGATTTTGACCCAGAGGGAATTTGACTGTGTGGGAATTTAACCTACTCCAGTTTTGACGATCATTTGATCATTGGGGAATTTGACCGAGTGGGATTTTGACCGTGAGGGATTTTGACCGTTGTGGAATTTGAACGTTTTGAAGATAAAATGGAGATAAACGCTTTGAAGATCCTATCTTTTATAATTGCGATCTTTTGAAAGTACTTTTGAATGTAGGGGATTTATACATTTTATATTCTAGACTATCTTTTAGATTACATTTTTAATTAACTTAATATACCAATATCATATACTATTATAGAATGTTTGGTAAAATTCTACCAAAATATATATTAAATTTCCTATAATCACATTATATCATTTTTGCAATGAAACTGATTTTTTAAAACTTAAGAAATTTTTATTATATTTATTTGTAAATATTTGTTGAATTTTAGTTGACTACTGTTGTGCATTTATATTCTACGTGATATATTAGGACAAATTTGTCAAACAATAGTTATTACATTGTTTTAATATTAACAGTTAAATGATTATTGCTGATTAGTCTTCTTTATTCTGTAAAAGTGTGTACACTCGGCAGTGTTTCTTTGTGCACATTTTAGCATAATAACCCATTTTGCATTATTTGTTGCCTGATGCCGAATATAAATATAACTTCGCATTTTTAATTTATTCAATGATTTTATGTTATAAATGTTTTCCTTCTCCATAAAATTATTTTCATAATATTACATTGATAATCCTACTAATAGTATTAAATATTTTAAATAATCATGTTCAATGCGATATCGATTGCTTGTTAATTTTACATTTGCAATAAAAAAAATGATAATTATGAACGAAATATTTTTGTACTTAAATTCTTCAAAATAGTAATTTAAAAACTTCAAAACCTACTACTAACCGTTTAACAATATATAATTTTGTATCCCAGTAGACTACGTCTAGTACACATAATATGAATGATTTAAGTAACAATGAATAAAAAGTAAATCTTAATTTCAATCAATAAATTACTTGAAGTATAGCTTATATTCGTCTCTTATTATTTAAAAAAAGAAGTGTTCGAAATTTTTTAATTTAAATGTGGCTATAGGATCAAATTGGCTGAAATGAACACAAAATTGGTTGAATTTCTCATATTACTCAGAAACACCGACGGTTTTTTTTTAATTTGGAATAATTATATTTGATATATATTATCAGCTTCTTTTTTATGTAAAGAAGTTTATATAATATATTGAAATTTTGAATTCACAACAGTAAGCACTATTCTCATTTTCTCAAGTCTGCGCAACGTGCGATGAATAGTGGGATAAAAAGCACCTTTTCCACCAACATCGAAGGCCAACTGATGGCCAAACTTGTAAGCAACATCTCGGTACCCCTCAAACTCACCTACTACTTCACATCAGCCGTCTGCTTCACTGACCTCTTCGTCAAAATGTACCACGCCGAGAGTGTCCGGGTGTTCAAGATATGGAAGAAGTTCTCTACACATACTCGCTGTCAGAGTATGGACATCTTCAGGATTGGAAACAGTAAGCACAACAGCTTCGATGATATCAGTCCGCTGCAAGGTTCACCAATGTGTGAAGAAAATGCTGATAGCTCGGATGCAAGTTTTACCGTGCCCTATGCTGGCTTTGGTTTCAACATAGACAATAAAACAGAAAAGGTGGGCTATCTACTATTGTATATAAATTATAAAATTCAAGAAGCCAGATATTTACGTAGGTTTATAATAAGTTATCAATTTTAATCACTAAAACTGGGCCAGTTTCATAAAGTTACAATTATAAAAGTGTAGTATTATATAAGTGCATTGTAGTTACAATGTAGTTACTTGTAGTTACAATTTTACAATTATTCTATGAGTCATAATAATAAACTTCAAATTATTTTGATTGGCTGAAAAATAAGACGTCATAGTTAAATATAGAACTGGAAAGTGGTGTCAGTACAGAGGTGTCAGAGTAAAGAAAGGGAGTTGTATACTAGAGAAATGGTGGTGTATACTAACGGAAGACAAATTAGAGTTGTTATATTTAATAAAGGAAAAAAAGGATCTAATTTTCGGTGCTTTTACGAGAAGTAAAAGACAAATGCTGGGGAACTATTTTTATTACTTGCCAAGACCGAGGTATTATCGACTCGATAAAAACGTATTCCTATATAAGAGATACTATAGGTTGACGACGATTCCTTCTATAAGTTATTCGAGGTCCAATGTATTGCAGAAGATGATATGCCCTCTCAGGAGACAAACGAAATCGTAAATGAAACATATATATGTTGATTAGCAAAGTTAATGTGTGGTCTGAATATGGGTCCGTTATAATCGCTATCCGACTCGTTCATTTTAAAGTAAATACAAAATATATGCAAGAAATCAATGTTACAGTTAAACCTACCTATATAGTCTTTTCTGCTACAATTGTAATTAATTATGTAACTAATATCGAATTCCGAAACCTTGACCTACATCTATATTTTTATTAAACACAAACGCTACAATAATTTTAATATCGATCAATCTAAAGTTGTAGCTACAATTATTCTATGAAACAGAAACATTGTAGATTTACTACAATTAATTGTAGCTTTATGAAACAGGTTAATTTTGCTCAAAATTTATAAATAAACAATCACTCTATGATTAATTTCACGCAAATTGCAAGTGCCTTGAATAAGTCGTACTTGATAAAATTAGTTATTTTGATGATGTTACTGTTTCCATCTATCATTCTTGATTACACTTTAGTTATTTGAAAAATATGTGTATTTGATGATGTTAATTAAAAAAAACCGTATACTTGTAAAATAGGAAAATATTGTCAAACCGAATGACATATAAGCACTGTGTTGCACATTTCATTCTAACTTTGCACTGGTACGAGGAAAATTAACCTGTATAGTAGATTAGGGCCAATCTACATATAGGCCTACAGCTTCTGAAAAACGGATCGTATTTACTTTTTAATTTCACATGCAATTAATAAATATAAAAGTTATAATAGTATAAATATAATAGTAATATTCACAAAAAGTATCACAAAAATAAATAATATTTATTGTTGCAAAATTTTGTATGATAGTAACAACATATATTTTTAAAGGTATTAAATTCCTATTATGTATAATTAACTTCTTGAAAAATAGTTCTGTATTTTTTTGTTTTTCAAAAATGTATTATTTATTTAAACATTTTTATTAATTTTCAAAATGTTCTAAAAATGAAAAATCTAAATATATTATGATATCCTACTCATTTAAAAATTTGGATATATTTCTTTGTCTAATAAAGATAATTATAAATTGGAGGGTATAAAGTATGTGCATTATCCTACAATATTTTCCACTTTGTAAATACCGGTATGTATAATATTTTAAAATAACACGTATCAAAGCATTGCAAAATAAAACTTATGTGAAATTATTTTAATCTTTAACTAGTCTTCTGATAAATTATTTCAGATTTCAAAAATTGATGAATCATGTTCTCAAAAACGTACGAAACCCAAGAAAATCGTGATGGTCAAATCGAAGGATATCGGTTTAGATTGGAATAATACTCGCATTTCGTCCATTTAACTATCAACTGAAAATTACAATAAAATATTAAAAAGTAATTTAATATAAAAAAAATATATACTTTTTTTCGTTTTTTTAACGAAAACAATTAATGTTATGCAACACAATTTTTTACTGTTCTTTAAGATAAAAATAATTTTTTTATAAGAATATTGCTCTTTTGGTAATTTATTGATTTGCGAGACGAGCTGATATTTAAGCATATCAAAAATTAATATATAATACAATAATAAGCATAATTATCCCACATTATAATTTAATAGTACATTTTGTAAAATATTCTGTATGTATGATATTTTCAAGACATTCGTGCAAGTTGCCGACTATTTTGAATGTTTTATAGTAGTACATAGCAATTGAGCAGTTCGAATTCTTTTTATCCCGCAGTACCAACGATTAACGTAAAAGAATTCTACGCTATTACATCCATCCGGGCGCGTTCATAATAATGATAGGCCTATAGTTTCTAATGGTGAAATTGGATATATACTATGGTGTGCATAAAATTATATAATAGAATGCTCTTCATACTATACAGTATCTAACAGTCTATCAATTTTACTTAAAGCAAATTGTGTTTATCGATACATTATTTTGTAGATCGTCTGGTTTATCCTTTGCAAAAAGTTATTTCATTTAATAATTGACAACTATTGAAAGATTGGTTTATATACAACAATATGTATATGTAACAAGTTTCGACTATCAGATAAAAATCCGTAAAAGACACAAAACAAATGTAATATTTAATAAAGAAATGTGTTGATATTTAAAATCTAAATTACACACACATAGTAAGAAACTGTTTCTCGAATTCACTGTGTTTAATGCAACAAAATACTTCAAACTAACAGTTGGACAAATAAACGTTTCAATATTAACAGAGAAGTACAACATGGTAATGTAATAGTCACTGAGAAAATAAATTTAAATATAACATAATAAAACTGTAATACCAGTACAGAGTCAACAGTCACACACTGTCCACTGCACGGAAAGTGTTACTTTGGAAAGTCAGAAAATAGAACAAGTGGTCACAGCGTCAGTTACAAAGTAGAAAGTTAGTTAGGTACAATAGATGTGGCTGCGAGCTAACAGAGCGCCTTTCGGATGAGATGCTTCTGCTCTGGGGTCAACTTCTTGGGGAAATCAATTTCAAACTGGATGAGAAGGTCTCCCTTAACTTCGGGGGTGCCGGCCTCGGGCATTCCTTCTCCCGGGACCACCTTAACATAACGATTGCTGTAGAGGGAGAGACTTGTATTAGAGAACTCAATCAAAGATGTACAGCTGTAGTTAAAATAGATGTGCCACCAACGATTATACTACTATATAGTCTCGTGAATACAATTATCTTAATAATATTGGGAAAAATCAACTATAGTCTCGTGAATACAATTATCTGTTTATAATAATATTGGGAAAAATAGATCTTATTTGTATATCATATATTTAATATGATAAATGTTTATTTAAATATCCTAAATACTAATACATGTGATAATATTTTATGTACACCGTTAAATATAAGCCAAACTGTTTTTTGTACATTTAAGGTATTTGTAATTAATGGCGCGTTTTGAAATAAATAACTTAATTAATTAAATAAATGACTGTTTAATGTTGTAGAGTTAACTGTACTAAACTATTGGTTTATCTTAGAGTTAACTTCAGTGACAAAGTCTCTACGTAAATCGTTAAATGATTTGGCGATGATTATTGATAATAATCAAGGACACTAGTTGTAGAAAATGTTATAAAAATATTTTTGTTTAATGATACATAAATGTATTTTATTATAATGCTATGAAATTATTTAGTCCTTAACATATAAATGTTTGTAAATGAACGCGAGTATAAAATTACAAAATTATAATTAAAATATTAGGAAAATATAAAAAAATATTAAACAAAGACATTATGAAAATGCATAAAAAACATCATTACTTACGAAACACACTATATATACAATATTTTAATATTCTGTTATAAAAATAGTAGTATACACCTACTACATTTAATGCGTACATAACAATATTTTAATGATATAGAATGCTTATAAAAAACAGTAAACATATTTTATTTAATAGTAATTAACGAAAGTATCGCATTATTCGCATATTAAAAATACTACAAATATACATATATAAATATATATTTTATAGAATTTACTCGTCATTGATATACCGTTGGTTACACAATTTATATATATATAAATTGTGTAACCAACGGTATATACGATGTATATATCAGGTGGCTATACATCATCAATACAATTATAAATTTATGATGTGACAAAATCTGACTAATAATAATAACTGTCAAGATTTAAACATTACATTTTGTATACTGATATCAACGATTTATCATTATACGATAAGTGGAAGCACTTTTGAAACAATCTATTTATTATACTTAATAGTAAAATAAAAAAATTAAATTTAGACTTAAATAAATTTTATTTTATTAATAGAAAAATCATGTGGTGTATTCTTGTGCAGCTATAATATTGGTACTTGATATTGTGTTAAAATCATTATTATATATGCGCATTATCAACTAAATACATCAGTTAGATAAAATGTTCTGAAATATAAACTATACTAGCATAAATATACAAACAGAAAAGCGATTTATTAAAAATTTAAGAATAACTAAATTTCATAACATTAATAATATATTTCGTATCTCCTATAGTAAATATGAAAATTTCAACTACACAGTTACATAATTGCTCTCCTACTATTGAACACTTAAATAAGCCTACCAATTTAGGAGTTTTTCGGAAAAGTAGAATAAACTAATCGACGAATATAATATTAACATATTTAAATAAATAATACTTTTTATAAGTAACTTAATTATCATGGTCGCTATGACAGTTAACAAATTTAAAACACTGAAAACAAATAAACATTAAGATGAAAGATAGCCATAATTAGTATTGTTAGATGTTTTCAAACTTTTTATACTTTAGTAATCTGTTACTTTTAATATTCGTTATAAAAATTGAACTATCGTACCTTACTGTTCTTTATCTCATTTTATGTTTTTGTAATTTTGTAAAATGTAGATATGCCATTACAAATAATATTACAGACAACATATTAGTTATAATTATTTTTAAATATCATTTTATACGATTTTATGAAATTGTCATATGAAGACTATCTCATCAAAATGCAAATGAGACCCCCATATTAAATCATAACGTATATTTTGAAAACCAAGTGTAATTAACCGTCTCAGGACCAAGTACGTATGATTAACCGTCTGAGGACCAAGTACGTATGATTAACCGTCTGAGGACCAAGTACGTATGATTAACCGTCTGAGGACCAAGTACGTATAATTAACCGTCTCAGGACCAAGTACGTATAATTAACCAAGTGAGGACGCCTTACTTGACAATCTCGGTGATCGGTATGTGCAGGATTCGGTCATCGAGAGTCTTCACATCGACGGTGTGTTCAGTGAGCGCCCGGCCGAGCGGGATGGTGGCCTTGTGGACCAGATTGACGCCCTCCCGATGAAAGCACGTGTGCAGCTTGTCTCTCACCACGAATACAATGTCGGCTGCGGATGGTTTGAGGGAAAGGACAGTTGTAATACTAAAAAATACGTAACGACACGACAATTATCACATGTATATTAAAAATTGAAGCTACGTAACTCAACTCAACTTACTCAGTTTCACTACTTAACATATTATATAATATAAGCTTTGTATTAGATTCAGATAAGACTTTTCTTACATAATTTGGACTCCTATCAAGAATTTGAAGGAAATAAAAATTAATATTTAAAATCAAAATGTTACGTTAATATTCGATACAAGTATCTGAATTCTAAACGATTTAATACTTCATTTTGAATATGGTAAAATATTTCCACTGTACCTAACACATGCTAAATTTTAATAACCATAAAAAAGGTTTTAATAAAATAAAATGCGATTTCGTAACTTAATAATATAACTAAAATAATAATTATAAATAATTTAATTAATTAATAATTTAAATAATTATAATAAATTATAAATAATTATAATAAATTATAAATAATTATAATAAATTATAAATAATTATAAAATTATAATTAAAATAATGAATTAGACAAAAATGAAACGAGTATAAGTCGTGGATCCTTTTAAAAAAAACGAAAGTTTTATACAAATAATAAAAACAAGATTCAAAAAAGAAATTGTCGAATTTTGTCATTTAAATAATCACAACATATAACATAGACGGGGGGCCCACCGGGGATGTTGTTGGGTCCCTGGTCGCCCTCCTGAGGGAAGGTGATCTTGGTGCCCTCCTTCCACCCCGGCTTTACCGTGATCGAGAGGATCTTGTCGCGGATACTACTCGTGTGGCCGTCTTCATTCATCACCTGATCGGGGCAAGAAAGAAAGAGAGAGATGAAATAATAGTTTCATATATTATTAAATTAAATAGATACTTTATTGAGATTAGTTATAATTTGTAATGCTACGTGACGTGCAGGGGCTATTTAGAATATCAATATATGAATATCAATATATGAATATCAATATATGAATATGTGAATATCAATATATGAATATCAACATAGCTGTCATATGTGTTTATCTAAAATATCGGCCTCACAAAAGATTAAAAAATATAGAAATTGAGCTTGTTGAAAATATTGTTAAGTTATGTAAATAAAATAAGCAATACAACTTATATATTGTAAGTGAGACTGTAGCAACGGTTATTTTGGAATGTATAGCATAGAAATACGATGAAATAAGCAAACATTATAATTAGGCCAGGTTATATTTTTTGTATTAAAAAACAGTGATTTTTATTAAAATATCGTAATCCATGTAATAATATTAGCTGACGGACAGTGCTAACAAAATTACATAGATTATATTATGTTATGTATTACTTAAAATACTATAAGTGGTCTACTACACACTGTAACCCAATCACAACCTTAAAACCAATTTTGAACACTTTGGTGGTTATTTTAATTATGCTTATTATAACTTTATATTTGGAATATTTTCATAAATTTAAAAAGAATAATTATCTTATATACATATTACTTTACTCATAAAGTTATAAATTTAAATAAACAGAAGTTCACAAAAATATTTCATTAATAAAATTTCTAGAGTAATCTCTTTGAGAATTGTGTTATTATTGACATTTAATCAAATATATTTCATTAATATTAATAAAAAATACTTCAGGCTATATTTTAAATATAAATTAAATGAGTTAAATAAAATCAAAAGTATGATAATATTTTGAAACAAACCACAAAGTTAAATGTTATAAATGATTTCATGATTTTAGTACGATTTTAGTATGCGCGAAATTTGTTTAACCCCTATAACGGTTGAATATATTAATGTCCTTTTAGTTTTAAATACTGTCATATTCATGTTTATATAAAGCAAACAAAAGTAAAATAATAACTCTAATAAAATCAACAGAAAAACACAATTTAAAAAAACAAGATCGGAAAGTAAAACCTTTTGTAATCCAATTTAATCTGAAAGTTGCATGTAAAAACGTAAGTCAAAATATATTAGTGAAACTTCCAATCTGCAGTGCAACTATACAGTAACAATAGTTATGAAGTCATCATTAGTTTCACATAAAGATATAAAGTATTAAATTTCAAGATAGAATCAAATATGAATCCTTATATTAATGTTTATCCGAAACGAATATTTCCAAGCTTTTTAAAAAGGGTAAAATATTTGACGATTCAACACGACTCAAAGCTGATCAATAATGTTCTGCGACTGTTCAGACTAAACTCTGAATATATGTTCGGTAAAAGAATCAACTAAGCCAATGTATAGATTAGTGATTATTGAAACACTATTAACGCTAAAATCACCGAGCGGAGAAGGGGGAGAGATAAAATTGACCAACCGGTATCTTGTTTGATTGTTTACTACTCAAAATCTATGATAACAATTGTTCTTAAATTCTAATTTAGCATAGGCTAAATGCGGCAAGTCTAATCCATAGTATCGTATTAATAAAAATATGTTACTGTTATCACTTTCAACTTGCCTTTTCAGTATTATTTTGTCGCTGGAATGTTCGATTTAGAAATACAATTGAAATATATACTACTTGCACTTAATATCCATAATTAGTAACAGTTCAAATTGTATATATATTTTAGTTATAGAAATCCATTTCTATGATTATAGTATTATCATTACACAAATAGTCGGAAAAAATAAATAAAAGCTTAAAATGGAATAGATTGGTTAAATATTTCTCAAAGTCAGCTGATTATATTGCTCCACATTATACTTTCAAATTCGACGATCAAACGCGGAGCCTAGCTGCTGTGTCTCCCCATGAAAGCATTGTAAACCACGATCTGATCGTAGAAACTCAAAATAAACTCAATTTACCCAGCGAAGTGCCATAGCCCTGTAGCCTAGAGCGAAAGAGAGAGAGAATAGGGAAAAGATCGATATTGGAAAAGAAGCTGGCTGTTATTCTTTCGAGGTGGAAGGGAAGTTATGATGCTGATGAGCTGGCTGGTCGTGCGCAAAGGCAGCCAGTCAGCCAAGGTGAAAGGACGATCGTGACTTTAGATGAGGCGGGAGAGAAAGTTGTATTTTGAACTTGATTGCTTCGAGAACCAGCCCCCCCCCCCCTCCTCCATACCAATGCATCGACAGTGTTCTTTGGTTGGGTCACTTTTTTGATTGCAGGAAACAGTTATGTTATTTTCCTATTATAAACGTAGAAAGAAATAGTAGTGGATTTAAAAAAATGAAATATGATATGTTGAGTCTAAATAAAATTAATTATTAACATTTTTAATTTGTGCTCAAGATTTAATTTTTAAATAATCAAGCCAGAATTCATTTAGAATAAATGCCTTATTAAAAGTATTATTTCTGTGATTTTCTAGTTAACAGGTTTCTAGTTATATCTAGTTTATGAAACTTTTTCAATATACTGTAAGTTTTATGCCGTCATTTATTTATATATTTTTTCTATATATAAATATATAAACTGCTAACACCATGACCGACATCAGCACTAAGCTCAACAACAATCCCGTTCTACATACAACATAAAAAGAGTTATATCTCTTATTTATATAATAGTAGGATATCTCTCTATAGTTTGGAGTATATTTCGACATGAACCTCAATTATGAGAGATATAACTCGACACTTGTTTCTCTTTATTTTATTATATTGGAAACCTTGCTGACTTACCCGTCGAGAGATCTTCATCTTCTTGATGCAGCCGTGGTAGATCTCCTCAAGAGTGAGGGTCAGGTCGCGCTCTATCGGAGGGTCCTGCTTTTTCTGGCCGCGACCGTTCAGCCCGCCGAAGCTCATGTGCATATCCCCGTCGACACGGTCGAAGAACTCTGGGTGGCGCAGACAGAAAAATCCAAATAATGATTCGCATGATAAATACTTGTTTTACATTCATATATTTATTGAACATAGTTTAGATAGAGTTAAAGTCAATAGCACTTGATGCTTGCGTGGATACATATTATTGTATATATTGCACGTACTCTTTTTCAAATCATTAAAAAATATATTATATGACTGTATAAATTTCAATGTATATTAGTAGCATGGTGAAAATTATCGTAAGATTTTATGTATATGCTATCATTATACAAAACAAAATATAATACTATGTTATGTTTATGACTGATAATGATGATGATGATTATAATGATGAGAATGAATAGTGATGACGAGTATAACGTAAATATAAGCATAAATAAAATCTAACCTTGAAACGGATTGTCACTGCCGAAGAATTCGCGGAACACTTTATCAGGATTTCCATGGAAACTGTAGCCATCCGTCCAGGCGCCAGCGTCTCCGCTGCCATGTGGGACGCCGGATTTCAAGCCCTCCTCGCCAAACTGGTCATAAACGGCCCGTTTTCGGGAGTCAGAGAGGACGTCATACGCCTCAGCTATCAGCATAAACTTCTCAGGAGCCGAGAGGTCATCCGGATTTTTGGCTGGAAAGTACTTGAGAGCGAGCTTGCGATAACTGCCAGTTGAGGGTAGAACAAAGTTACATGTATAAAAAATAAACAATTAAATGTAATAAACTTATGCTAAGTAGTATTTCATGACAATTTAGCACATTATTGATATAGTAAAAACTAACATTGAAAATTATAGTATGTGTAATTTATAGTATATACAGACTACCATGGTCTACATTAACAAATAGTAATGCACTGTATTAAATTAAAAGGATTAACTAAATTATTCTGATATGTTAGCCAAAGTCAACAAAATAGAAAAGAAATAGAATCCCTAATATGAAATAAAAAGAACCAGCATTAATTAATTAATGTTTTATAAAATATTAACATTAAAATTGAATGTAAAAATATTGGCGCTCACTCAGGTATGTTAAAAAATAAGCTTTGCGTTCTTATATTTTTAGCTTAAGGAATGCAAAAAAATACTTGTTTGTCATTCTCAAAAGAGTTTATAAAAAAATTAATATTGAATTACTAAATGGAACTTTTTTGTAATGGAATAGTTTATCAACTGAAAAACAAATAATTAAGGAATACAATTATAGCCATAATTTGAAGAAAAAAAATAGACAATTAAAGGGTTAACCACCATTGAATAGATAATTTAAAATAAATATCGTTGGCTAGTACTACACTGAAAATTAACACAAGTATAACCATCATTGTACTATTATATAATTTGAATTAATTATAAATATAAATATTTTTTTAAATTAAATACTTTCAGTATGATATGTTAACAGATTTTTTCATCAATTTTTAAAAAATATAAATTTCTGAACTGCTAACTTGACAACATAAAAAAACTCAATGAAAAAGCAAGATAGTAAGTAAATGGAAAATTGAAGATCAATACTTAAATGCAGCTAATATAAAATAATTGTTTAAAAAATATATTACATTTCTGATTAAATGTATTTATTAATGAATTAGGCAAGACTGAATAGAAAACAGTTTGTTCCTTTCAAGCTTTAAATGTATTAATAGAAGTATCGGATATGAGTTTTTTGGGCTAATAATAAATTAAAACCTCTCTACCTATGTGTATATAAATATTTAGTGATTAATGTATTGTATATGTTTCGTAATAAATATGTATACTCACTCATTAACCCTTCGTAGGTGGAGGGGGGTTTACCTTTTTTCTTTTTCAAATAAATGAAGTTTTTGATTGAACGATGTATGACCCTGCTATTTTTACTCAGTGGCTAAAATACTTTTAACTAACTAAAAAATAAAACAAATATAATTTAGAATATTTTAACATACCAGATAAAATTTTATTATTATTGAACTATTTTATACACCCCCTTGAGTTTTCTTACTTGTCAATGATATTAGAAGCTAAAACTTGCAACATTAATAGAAAAAATAAGTTTATCGTAAAATGTATACATTTAACTTGAATAATAAAATTAGTTATTAAAATAACTAGCTATTTAAAATAGTACTCAAATAGCATTTATACTACTTATAGCTTATTTATATAAGTAGTATAATTATCAAAATATACCAAACTAATATAGACCTCGCGATCTGGAATAATATGCAAAATGTATCAAAATTTAGAGCAAATATGGGTCAATATATAGCATATGGTTATTTTTCCATAGTTTCTCTAAACTGGAGTTTATGACATAATCTTAATAATAATCTTAACATAAAAATTATACTAATTAATTAATTTTTTCAAATAAAAATAGTTCTAAAAAGTCTTTAGAAGATATCTATATACCAAATGTTAGCCTAATCAAATCATAGGAAATTTGGTTTTCCGGTTTTCCAGGGGGGGGGGAGGTTAAAAACCCTACAAAATATGTCCATGGACAAAGGGTACCAAAACTAAAATAAACAATCAACTGATATAAATATATATAAATATGATATAAATTAGATTATTTTCATTACATCTCACTTTCCTGCTTTGTTATTCATTTTTATAGAAACAAAAACATATGATACACTTAATTTATTTCTTAATGTGCATGTATTTAATATTAAAAGATCTTAAAAATTTAAATAATTTCAATTACATTTCATTGACTATTCTTATCATGAAGTAATATTTTTATTTAATTGATATAATTTTGTAAGTAATTAAATTTATCATAGAATAATTATAAAACTTCACTGATAAATAACTTTTAAACGATATTATCAAATATTGTGATTCCTACAATTGATATATAAATATTACTTAATAAATACAATTAATTGGCAGTAATATAATGCAAGATATGCAGAATTTTTGTATCTGACTGATAAATTCCAACATAAAGACTGTTTTTAATGATAATACGTACTATGTTTATATAAGTAACTTGCACTAATACTATACTACCTGTGTATTATTGAAAAAATTAATATAAGTGGTTAAAATGAATGAACTAACCTAATAAAGTGACCTGCTCACTGATGTCAATCACAAAAATGCATTCTAATATTCTATATGAAAACAAAATATTGCTTTAGTTAAAGATGAAGTAATGAAATTTCCAAAAATATGTCAACCTTTAATGTAAAATTACAGTCAGTCAGCTAGCACATCAAAACTAAATATATATTGTTGTTAAATGCTATGTAGCGGAATTAAGGAAAGAGTTATCAATGGATAGATATCATAGTTCACAATATAACTGAGGTATTTATAGAGCAGTAAAAATATTATTTAAATTATTACATTATATATTTAAAGATATAATTTAGGGTATTAATTTGGGTAGATAAAATAAACTAACAGAATGTAATAATCATTTTCAGTTTAGTAAATACTGAGATAATAAAATAATATAACAATTAAAATTTGATGATTTATGATTTTAAAGTGATTAAAAAAACTTAGTAATAAAGTAAAATTTAAAAAAAAGATTTTATAATTCTTATAAAATTCTGATATAATATAATTTAATAGAGTGCTATTAATATAAATACATATATTTGAGTATAAATTAAAAACAATACCATATTTTAAAGTAAAAACTTTATTTTCTTAAATAAAGCACAGCTTATATAATAGAAATATTGAATGAAATAAATCTTTAAATATTATGTCTCACAATAAAAATAGAAAAGTATTTAGTTATCATAATTTATTGTCATAAATGATTTTATATAAGTCAAATGTGTTACATATAATGTTTCGAAAATTATAATTTGTATTTAAAAACGATATGTTACTGATGCCTACATATTTATATATATATATATATAAATAACAATATTTACTATTTTCTAACTAGTATATTATTATTGAAATAAGATAAGTAATATTTTATAAATTAACTATTGATTAATTAAAGAATATTTAAATTATAAAACATATAAGAATATTCCTATACATTAAAAATAGTGAATAAATGTGACTGCTACATTGACCAGGTCATGCATTGGTATATTTAATTAATTTATTTGACCTGATTCTGTAAATAATAAGAAATAAAAAATGGCTAAATTATCTAATAAAAACTAATAATTATTATTATTTGTAAATATTACCATAAATATATTTTAATTATAAGTCATTCCATTAAAAGGAAGCAGCAATCCAAAAATACTTTTATAAAATTAAATCAATGGAACATACATTTAATACATAATCATATTCATGTCAATAGTAAGATAATGTTATCTATTACATGTAGCAACCACCAGCTTCAATTATTTTAATCATGGGGACCATGGAGTTGTTGAACGACTTCGCCATCTGAACTGCAATGAAATTGGAAGTTCGGCATCTAAAAATTCCCTTAAGTCATCAGATGAATCGAAGTTTTTCCTAATAGCTTCAAGCCATGGAAATGTGCATTATCACACAGGGTAACAGGTTTCTGCACCAGGTTGGCGCAGAAACCGGATATTTCTTTCAACAATGTGCATAGGTGGCATTGGCTGTATGGGGTCGAGCATTGTCCTGTATCAAGTGCATATTTTCTGGTCGAATAGGATTGGGAATCATAAGCAAAAATTGTTCCATGTGTTAAAGGAATTTTATGTATCTGTCTGCGTTTACTATCTAACCATTGGTCAATATCTGAAAGTAATGATGTCCTTGTTGGGAAACGGCTACTATTACCAATCATTTTCTCACCATTGTTGATCTTACGACTGTTTGTTTTATTTTCTCATTATTATCATCGTTCACGTTTTTTAGACAGCTGCTCGTTTTTTATTGGTATGGTCAATACTTAAAAGATTAATATAGTAATAATACATCCTAGTATATATCATTGATGGTATATATTTCAATAGGTAACAGTAACTGCTGTCATTGTTTACCAGATCTAAATAATGTAATATATATTACATTACAATACTCAAGTATTCTGATTGATAGTTGTACTACATTGTATATGACCTTTCTCTTTTTAGGTAAAAAAAGCTTCTCCATTATGTGTTTGATTGCATTGTCAAGATTTTAGGCTAAAATTTAAGCATTTGTTTATAGTTCAAGAAATGCTGTAAATTCAGTGAGTTAGCAATGGATTTAAATAAGTATTTTTTATATTTCGATATTTATAGTCTAAAAGTATATTTAGATTCTCTATTGCAATATCTGAAACAATCCTTATCATTAATACTATATGTTACATATTTATGGTTCATGATAGATTTTTATGATTTCTTTGTAACTAAAAGTTTTTTTGGGCAGTAATAGACTAAAAAGTAACATTGATATCATATTTCTTTGGGATTTTGTATAATAATTATTTTTACATAAATTATTATTCTATATAACTTTATATAGTAATATATTCAAAATTATATAAAATATAATTTATATATATATGATAACTGAAGAATTAAACAAATAATACATTAATGGGATTAAAATATTATATAAATTATGTTATAGTAAATTACAGAAAATAATACAATAATTAGTTATTATATACAATTATGGTTCAAAAGGTAATTAATAGTATAAAAATATTATAATAAAAGCGTTTGTATAAAAAACTTATTTAATTTTTTTTTTAATCAATTACCTATTAATAGACAATTTTTATAAGTATACACCCTTAAAATGTTTGTTTAAATTTCGATTTTTAAACAACTGTATCAAATAATACAAATCAAATAGTCTTTAAAAATATATATTATTTGTGATTTATGAGTTGAACTTGTAGATTTACTAATTTCTACCATGTCAGTGGTAGAACTGCAAAAGGTGGCAAAATTAATTCTATTCTATGCTAAAATACTGGTTTATGGATTAAAAAGTAGAGCTATAAAGGGTTAAGGGCACACTTTTCTCAAATAAAATATTTTAGCCCACTTCCTCAAGGGGTTAGCTAATTTTTACATTACGTAATAGTTTAAAGATCACAAACTTTTTTGTAAGAACCAGGTATTGTGGAATGAGCATCAGTTTTTATATAAAACCTTACTAGATAATTACTTATTATATAATAACTGTATTATAGGTTTATATCCATAAATAAGTAATATATTAATTGACATATATTGATACCAAATTCTACATACATATATCATATACATGTATAATAAAAAAAAATTCAAATAATGTTAAATATATATATAAAATATATAAATAAATATTAACAATAAATAAAATTTGTTAAATTATTAAAATTTATCTTAAACATATATATAAATCCTTTCTATTAAAATGCTTAAAAATACAGTTTTTTAATTTAAATATTATTTATCAATTATAAATGTTTAGTCTTATCTAAAACAATATGGTAAATATCAACTGACTATTATTTATTTTTATTTGTGGATATAACCATACATAAATTTGAAATATATTAAAACTTACAAATTAAAACTTTTTGTTGTTGTGATTTTAGAGGAAAAAATTATTATTTATATGACTTTGCAGTATAATTTAATCAGTTTAAATAATATGTTATTAATATAATAGTTAAAACAATAATTTATAACTTAATAATAATTTAATTATATATCTACTAAATAAATTTATTTGATAACTAAATATTATATAATTTTTATTAATTAATTAATAAATAATTAATTAACCATATATATACAGTATATGTATATTTGATAAAGGACATAATATTTAATTTACTTTATTCTAATAATTATTATTATCTGTTTATTATAAGAATTAAGAAAAATTATAATCTTTTACCTCTGGCATGTAATTTTTTTTGTATACTTGAACTTACTAATAAAAAGATATATAATAATAACAAATAATAATTAATAAACTATATGTATTAGTTTATAATTAAATATTATACTTACAATACATAGTAAATTATAAATATAATATTGAAATTTTTTAATTATAATCTAAGTATGGAATAATAATTTAGTATGTTATAATTTTATTTATAAAGAATGCATTACATTATAATTTTCTTGATTAATAATATATGAATATAAATATAACAAATTATGATCAGGCTAACTATTATAAATAGTATTTACTTTTAAAATTGTAATCTTTAATTAATTATTATATTAATTAAGAGAAGCTAGTATATATTAATAATAATGATATGTAGATGACTAATTAATTATATTAGATAATTTAGAATGAACAATACATAAAGAAAATCATATAATTATATGTCCATAATACAAGAAAGTATATAATGTTTTAGCAATATATATATATATATATATATGTTTATATTGTATAATATATATATTGTCAATATATTTATATATATATAAATATTTATAAATTATTTTTTATTTTAAAAGTTTTGTTTTATAATAAAATATTATTTTAATGTTAATTACATAAATAAAAAGAAATAAATACACAATAATAATATTATATGCTTAAATTAAAAAAATGATATCACTCTTTTATAATAAACACATTAAATATTTATTATTCTAATACAATTTATATTGCTTTATGTGAACTAATTATTACCTTATAAAACATAGTTATAATGCAAAAAATCATCCTGTGATTAGGTTGTATTTTTTAGTTTTGATTTTGTAAGTTAAAGTATATATATTTTTTAAATTGCATGCTATTGCCAGACATGAACAATTTATTTAGAAACCATACTAAACAATAATATTTAAAAAATGTAATAGTATAATACAAAAAAATTGACTCAAGGATAATTTTGACCCAAGTCAACTTGGATCAAAGTCAATTCAGACCCTTTTTAACTCAAACCCAAGTCAATTCAGATCTATTTTCTAGTCAGTGAACACTTCTTTATTTTTACAGTAAACATTAAGATACAAAATTTAATACTACCTGATTAATAAATTTCCCACTTAATTACCAATTTTTAGTGGAATTAAAAAATTGTTAATAATGGATAGAAGATTAGCAATAGTTTTCACCTTTATTTAAATTTATCATAATAAAATTAATAATTGTATCAAAAACGACAAAAATAAAATTGAATTCTGTCAGAATTGTATAATTATATATATATATATGTAATAATAGTTAATGTGGATAGAAATTTACTAGGCCTAGGAGTAGGGTTCTAATCATACTGCTCCCAAAAATGGTCAGTAATTGTTAGTTTTACAATTTCTTTTAACTAATCCATAAAATATTTTTTGTCAAAAGATAAGCTTTGTGTGGAATAAGTATCAACATGAAATCATACATTAATTAAACCTTATTTTTATATGCATATATATTTCAAAAAATGCTTTTGACTTTGTCTTTTTGATGTTATTATTATTAATATATTGTCTCATTTTTCGAAACAGTAAGATATTCATTTTTTTTAAAACAATAAAAACAAAACAATTGCTTACGCTTTTTTAATATCTGCAGTTGTTGCACTTTTGGTTATATTAAGTAGGCAGTAATAATCTTGCCCCATATTTATAATTTTTTTGAGTCTTGTAAATATGAGAAAATCAAATACTGCAACAAATATGTGTTGTTGTTAGCAACGAAATATTAGTTTGAATTAACAAACATTATCGAAACATTACAAAAAGTAGAATGTAAAACACAATAATGTTTTTTTAAGTAAACTTGTGTAGAATAACTATAATTATTTTTTAATTTAAATTTACTAATTATAATTTTAAATTTTCAAATACAGTTTTAAGTATGAAAATGTAGTTGTTTTCTGTTTACATAAATAAATAATTGTATTTCATGTAATAGTAAAACAAGTTGACTTCTGCACAATTCACTTTATATTAAGATAATCTTAAATCAATAATATTTTATTATAAAAAAATTCTAAAATGCAATCTTAAATTTTTATGAATAGAATTTTTATTTTTATTTTTTTTCAGTTTTAATAAGGTGATAATAATCGGATGAGTTTTTTCTCATTGTAATAATACATAGTATGCTATTAATTAAATAACATTATTATTATTAATGTTAGTGTTCTATAATTCATATGTTTTATAATTGAAATTCTTGCAAGAAGATATCTATAAACCAGTTCCTATTTTTTAAATTCTAGTTGCATACAATATATATATATTGTATTATAAGACGTAAATTGATGGAAAAACATACATAATTGTCCATTGTGATAGTTGTATAATTTGAAAACCAAATAAAACTATATTAAAATGTTGATTACAAGGAAATAATATACGTCTCTTATACTGTCTAAAATAAAGTTTTTGGTTCAATTTTTTTATCTCTCTGAAAATCTTGGAAATGTATAGAAATAAATTTATCTTTTCTTAAACTTTATGATTATGTCTGCAAAATGTAAATCCTCCCAAATTTGTTATGGTACAAATCACTTAAATATTAAAGTAGGCTAATCATGTTAAAAATCATTTTTAATTTTTTAGAACATAGATTTAATTAGAAAATAAATTGACTTTTAATGGCTAGGAGGTATCGACGGCCAATATGTGTTTCTTTAAAATATATGTATTAGTTTGAAAGTAGCATTTCATATCTAAATGAAGGATATTTTTAATATACTCAGAAGTAAAATTAATTTTACTCGTCTTATAATTAATTGAACTATACATTTTCACGTAGGTAATAAAACTATTAAAAATATTAACTATACTCCATCGTTTCAAATTATAAAATTACATATATTAACTTCGCCATAATTATACATTATGTATAAAAATACTAACAAAAAATATCTTCCATATCATGTGTAGTCTAAAACCGTCTTCTTATATAACAATCACTTCGCTATTGTTATATAGTCTTGAAAAACAAAGCGTAACACACCATACAAAACAAAAACGTAAATATAAGCATCAGATCAGGTCAATAAAACCGAAACAAGTAGCGAGGCTAAAAGAACAGCTGTCTAGAAACGAACTGACCTTCAATAATGAGGCTTCCTTTTTTGATGTAACTAACGAAATTTACAATAAACTTAATTACCAACTTAATTGAGCACTACTTTAAGAAATTTCCACCACCTCTAAATACCCCAGCTTTATTACGCCTTATATAAAATGCCTTCTTTGGCGAAGGAATAGGTTCATGCGCAAAGGTTGAATAGAATAGGCGAACAAAATTAGCTTTGAAGTTGCAAAGTTATTATAGTCAAGCACAATTCCAACAAGCTAAGAAATTTAGAATCTAAGAATTGGGCAAACAATATACGGTTTGAACTCACAAAGCACTCAAAAGTGATCCTCAGTATCGGAACACTACCTTTTTCGAAATAGAAGAAACTCACAAGGGTTTCAAATTACTCAAGAAAACTACCATTGGACCAGACGACATACCCTCATGGTTCCTCAAAGCATGCGCTTACTTTTTGTGTAAACTTCTCACTGACTTTTTTTCAATAAATCGTTAAACATTTCCACATTCCTAAAACAGTGGAAAACCGATATTATTACTCCCATATCTAAAATTAGAAAACTGCTGGAACCTATAACAGACTACAGGTCAATTTCTATTAGAACGCCTATTCTTTCTAAAACATGTGAAAGAAGGACAATTAAAAAAATTCTAAATCTAACAATCGCATGTAACAAAATATTTCAAGATCAAAATGCCTTTCAACCTAACGGGAGCACAACCGCAGCCATAATGGCAATTATGAATGCAGTTACGAATAATCTCCAAGAATCTAACTACATACAAGTTATAGCCTTACATTTTGCTAAGGCTTTCGACACCGTGAGCCATCAAGCTCTTTTCAACAAACTTACCCACCTCGATCTCCCTGATGAAATTTTTAATTGGATTCTAGATTTTTTCTCCGGTTATTCACTGCAGTCCACCAAGTTCAACAATAACTATTCACAAGTCACGACTACAAACGCCGGCGTGATTCAAGGCTTAGCGCTTGTGCACACTGCCTTCTCAGTTGCAGATTCTGACCTCAAAGCTACGGTTACTGGCAATCAGATAGTCAAGTATGCTGATGACATGACGTCATAGTACCATATAGTGTGAATACTATGGTATATGAACTCACAAACATCAGAACTGAAATCAATAATCTTAAATTAAATTAATCGAAATTTAAAAAAATAAGTTTTTAATAAACCCAGATTCAAGGACAATATTCCACCCCCTCTAAACAACATACCTAGAGTCTCCGAAATTAACATTTTAGGCGTCTCTTTCTCGGACAAGCTCAAAATCTTTCAGCATATAAAAAATCAACTGAGTAAATGCGCCTCTAGTATTATATATGCAACTAAGCTCCTGAAAAGTAAAGGCTTCTATACACTAAATCTTCAACGCCCTGGTCGTCAGTCGATTTCAGTATGCAAACCCAACATGGTGGGGATTCACAATAGTCTTGAAGACCGCAAAAGTTTAGAAAGTTTTATAAAACGTAGTACAAAATACGGATACCTGTAAAATCTCTCACCAATTGTGAAAATCCATCATTAAAGCTGACACTAATCTTTTTCGTAAAATTATCTCGAACCACAGTCACGTTCTCTACAATCTTCTCCCTCCCGAAAATATCCATCAGCGTAATTTGCGAATCGGCGTGCGCAACAGGCAGACTCCTACTCTTAATAATACCAACTTAAATAACTTCATTTATTGTGTCCTTTATGATCTCCAATAATTCATTTGTTCATGTCTCATTATTTATTTTCTATTCTGTGTCTTATTCAATCTTTTTTCTCTTTTGTAAGCATAGTGCGTGTGACATTTTGCAATTAAAGCATATTATTATTATCTCCATTGAATGTTTTATTCAAAAGTTATTATATTTGAACAAAAAAATTACATTTTAAGGATTGAATATGTAGGAAAGCATAAAAAATTATTTTAAAAATTTGTTTAGTATAATTTTATAATAATATATGTTATCTGATAATAATCATTTTTTTCTGTTTTAACTACATGATATAACAATTTTATTGAAAATTATAATTCGAATTTTTTGAGGTTCTCATTTCTAGGCAATATAGTTGCTGAGTGCAACATATTAAAGTTGACGAACCACCTTATTTTTTTTGAATAAAAATATACTGTAATAATAAGAATGTAACCTTCGGAACAAGCTGTCACAAAATGTTGTCAGGGTGGTACGCAGAATAGTTACAGTTGGCTCAAAGTCAAATATATTATATATTTTTATTAGCAAAAAGTATTTTTTTCAAAAAAATATCAAAAACACAACTTAAAAAATTGATCGATTAACAACATTATTTGGAAAAGCCAATTCAATAATTCAATTACTAAAAGAACCTCACAACATTTTTTTTGGTTAAGTCATAAATCATGTCAATAGCATTTAAATAGGTTTACCGTAATTATTTTATATGCTAGGGCAGTTGGTCACCCACCCCCTTTAGTTCATAAAGGGCTGTGGTGGGAGTTATTATTAAATAGGATAATATTAGATTAGGGTTAGATTACTACTACACTGTAAATAAAAAACATATAAAGTAGAGTTTTCAAGAGAAAAAGTTTACTCCCCTGTAAATTATAAAAACACTGTTTACATTTTAATTTCCATTAGAAAAATTGCGTCTATGTAAATATTTGGTTGAAGTTCTAAAATAATGTTTTTAATAAAACAAATATTTGTCTATTTGGAAGTAAAATATATAGTACCAAAAAAAGTCAATGACAATAAGTAATTTCGCAAACTCAGTTAATTAAAACATATATTTATATTTTAATCTCCGTATTAAACAATATTCCATTGCCAAATATAATCAACTAAGTTTATTAATTTTATTTATATATACTACATACAAATGTAGTTCTGAGAAAAAGTGTTAGATTATCTAAAAATTATAAATAGAATTTGGTTCTAAATAATTGTATAAATATATAAATAAATTTCTTGAAAATCAAAAATAGGCAAACCTAGAACAAAGTCTGCAGTATAAATATTAAAAATCATGGATAATTACAGCTAAATAATTTTTATAATGAAACAAATTGCGCCCCAGGAAGTCAAAATTAAAACACCAAAAATGTTAATTAAAATTGAAAAATGTAAACCCCCGTTAAGTAAGATAGACTCTAGTTAAAACATATTTTCTAGAAAAAGTTATGACACTATATAGGACAATAATATCTATTTCAAAATTATTTTTCGCTAAAATATGTAAGTCACTAAAATTTGAAATACATTTTTAAAGTTGAAACTTTATGAAGAAATTAGCGTATAATTTATTTGATATCGGTATATACCTAATATATGATTATAACTAAACTAATATTAATTAATATTGTTTAAAATATTTTAAAATATTTTAAAATATTTTAAAATGTTTTAAAATGTTTAAGTTGTTTTAAAATGTTTAAGTTGTTTTAAAATGTTAAAGTTGTTTTAAAATATTTTTTAATGCTTAAACATTTGTTATTTATTTATAACAAATTATTAACATTAAGTATATTTAAATAATTAATTTCATTTCATCAGTAGCGAACGGCTACTAGATTATAAAAATGTCCATATGTCATTTATTTCAAGAATTAGTTACTGATGTATATTTATAGACATTTTGAACGAGTACATATTTGTAATAAATATATACTGTTTAAATATAATCAAATGTATTTTTATGTGTTTTATATGTTTTAAATTTTTATTTTCTGGAATTAATTATTCATATTAAAACCATGTAATCTGTCTTTTTGGTTTTGATGTTCTCTTTGTGCTCCGGCTTATGCAAGTTCCACGGGCATGACTTATCAGCTGATCGTTGGTTGGTTGGTTGGTTGGTTGGTTGGTTGTTCAGGCGGGATCCCCGTCAGGGGAGCCGAAGCCCCCGCAGATGCGAGGCCACCGCCACGGGGTCCTCCGCCAATACGGCCAAGGGAGGTCTCCCCATCCCGAACACCCGCAACCGCAGGCCAAGGTGCGCCGGACACTCTTGGAGCCAAGGCTCCAGAGTCTCCTCCTC
>JAUZND010009520.1:0-29746 GCA_034780555.1 Coelogynopora nodosa
CTTGAGGCGCACGTCTTGATCAATGCCGGCTTTAACTTCATCCTGCCAATGAAGTGGTACTGGTACTGGAGTGTGATGCGCGACGGGTGTTGCCGCGGGATCAACCATGAGACGCAAGGGAGGGCCTTCCATCATAGGCAATGGCTGATGACTGCATGTGTTGAATGTGCTTGAATGGTAGTACTGGAGGAGATATTCTTGCAAGCGTTGGCGGTTGTCGTCGGTTGCCGGGTAGGGCAGTTTAGTTGGTGGTTCTGGTGGCAGAGTGCGGCGTGGGCAATGGCATGTCATGTTTGGGTTGGTTGCAATGGCGGCTGCTGAAGCAGGATCTGCTAGTTGTTCACCAATGGTGGGGAAGGTCTTGCTGATCAGTCCCAGCTGTGAACAGGCATCGCGACTGAGAAATAGTTGATCCGTGCTATCCGTGATATAAATTATCTGGCGTGTCTCAGGGGATGTGCTGACTGTGGGGGCACCGGATAGACGAGCGACGATGGCCCCAATTATATGAATGCCTTCATTGTTGGCAGCACGCATGGTCATTTTGACTGGGATGAGATCACCCCTACGGAGTCCAAGTTGCGTTGGGAGATTGATGCCGGCAAGGCAGCTTTGGCAGCCAGTGTCCGCAATGGCTGTTACAGTTGATGTTTTAGATTTGATAGGGAGTGCAAATCCAAGTGCGTTGTAGTCTGTTGAGCAGACAGAGGCCACCAGCTTGACAACTGGCTGAAGCTGTGATGCTTGGCGCTTCCATGATTGACTCAGTTGATCATATGTGTGGTGTGCAAGGTCGATGGTGTTCAGTGATGAGGTACTCGTCTGAGAGGTGATAGGGCACATTGATTCGAAGATGCCATTTTCCTGGTGAGAGAGCTGCGGAGTTGGTTTGTTATTAGTCGTGCAAGACTTATTGCGACTGCGACAGACGATCTCGAAATGATGTTGCTTTGTGCAGTAGGTACACGTGTGATTGTAGGCAGGGCACTCTGTTCACTATGTTCTGTAACATTTTCTAGGTCGACACGTAAGTTTTCTTCTTAATTTAGGTAAATCTCTTTCTATCTGATCTTTGTACTTAGAAATTACTGATCAAGTATTATCAATGTTTTCTCTAGATTTGATATTGACCTTCGTGATGTGTAGAGCTTGCGTTAGCTTATTACTGCTGTCCATGGTATAATATTTATAGACTCATGTATTGATACATTAATATGGACTGGCCCCTATATTATTTAAAATGGCAATTGGTAGATGTCAGTGTATAGACGTCATGGATTTTAGTAAAATAATGTATTACTTTAAAACATATAGTTTGTTTGCGGAATTTCTAATAACCATGATTTAATTACCTCTATATCATTTGTTTCTCCTGTATCGCTTATACCTGCATTTTCTTCAGCTCACTTCTGTTGTACTAGTATTTCTGAGCCCATCAAAATGCTTCGGCCGTTGAAGAATACCTCAGCTGTGGAGATCTTTAGGACCATTCCAGTTGGACTTTTCAACCCCGGGATAAAGGCAATAGCAGCCGATCAGCATATTGCGAGTTAAATTGATTCTCAGACAATCTTCCGTCTATTGACTCGATTCCGATCCCTTCTTCCGGCGACCCAATAAAGTCTCCTTTTGAACAAAAATCGTCTCTTCTACTCCGTCCAGGAGTAGGGGCATTCTTAGAGGAGGTCTTCCCTCCACAAGTTCTGACGAATGATATCTGGAGGGAGCCGACTATACTTCTGGGCCTTGAATGGGAAAGCCCTGCAGTCCAGGGGCCCCCAGATAAACCACTTTTGCTACGGATCAGTACCGATTCCCTCTGCAGCTGAAAAACCGAAAAGAAGGAGTTTAATAATCAGGATGACATCGACTCGCATGATAATTGTGATGATTTGATCAACTTCAGTGCTGCACCAGTGTTTCTACAAGGCGACTTAGTTGGCGGAGGACAACACGTTCCTGATCCCTTTCCCAGGCGAGGTAACATTGATGACGATTTTGATATTAACAATAACGATGATATTTCTATGTTCATGCATTTACCTTCTAAGGCTAATTCTCTTACTTCATCCTTAACTATTTAACTCTTAAAACTATAGTCTGAACTCTCGTGTTCAGAAAATCTTTGACCAAGTGTGTTAAAATATTTGCGTTAACTTATACCTCTCATGCTTCCCTTGGAATTCTTCACGTTGTTGTCGTTTTCAGCCACCTTACGAAAAGTTTACCAAAATGTAGTTTGCATTTACATCCTGTAGCCACAGTGCTTCGTAGAACAAAATTTGAGCTTACCTTTTTTTGAGATTAGAATTGATTTAAAGAATACATTTTATTCCATTTCACTGAATTTTGACTCGCATAAAAATTTCATTAGTTTTCATGTCGGTAATGATTTCTATCAATTCACTCGCCTTCCCGTGTGCTAGACCTTATTATTCCTAAATCCATGTTTAGCTGTGTTTACATTAATGACACCCTTATTACCGGTTCGAAGAGCGAATTAGATCTTCTTATAGCTATCCTTAAAGAAAGTTAGAAAATACCGGGTTATTTTCTTGACTAAATTGGAGAATAAATCCGGCCTGCCGAGAACATAGGGTTCATGACATGTGAAGGCTGAGTTCATTCTTTAAATTTGTATCTACATCGCTTCTAAACAAATGTTTATTCTAACTTTTTAGTATATTAAAAAAAAATTCTCGGTGTTTCTAATGTTCTCTAAAATATTATTTATTTCAAACGTTATCTTCTAACGTTGTCTCAATTTACATCATTTTTGGATAATATTATAGCTATGGGCTATTTATACATAACTTATTAAATTTAAACATTTTAGATTCAATTAGTATCGACGAGTGTAATACATACATGTCATGTAGATGTCTTTTATTTTATTTTATTGCATATATAATAATAATATCAAGTACATATAATTTGATAAAAAATTCTCCAACAAAGTAAATGTTTGCATAGTACTGTTATGTATTGTATTTAGAACTTAGTATTACATGTAATGTCCGCAGTTATTAATAATTGAATATTTTTATTTAAATAAATAATAATAAATAATCATAAATAATCATGAATTATCATAAACAATAATAAATAATCATAAATAGGAGTTAATGTTTAAAAATATGATAACGGTACATTTTAGAAAGTAAATAAAGTGTTTAAGTTTGCGTTATATAATTGCTATATACATAAATATAATGGAATAAATTATTACATTATAGTTATATAATACAAACAAATTAAAATTAATGAAAATTAATGGAAAAAAATAATCACAGTCGATTAATACCACAATATGGTGGTATTAAATAGTCTGTGTTTGTTATTCATATAATACATGTTTTAAGAGATAATATGCTAAAAATAATTTGTACTTCAAATTTTATTGATTAAATGTATATACAACGCATGCATGATTAACATAATGTATATTTAATGCTATATGCTCTAATTGTATACGATACGTTATCCATGGCGGAATTAGCCGAATATTTAATGGTGTAAATTTATACAAGAATATAAATAAGTCAGGTATGAAATAAACTTCAACAACAATAAGTTTCCATCGCTTCATATAAATATTAACTAAAGTAAATAATTCAATAAAATGTTGGTTAATTTTATCAATGTTAAAATAAAATAGGCTATATAATTGAAATCGTAATCTTAAGCCAATATCTAATATATTTATAATTTATATTCTACCGGCAAAAATGTAGGACTCAAAATGATCTAGTGATGTTTGTACAAAAATAAAACATTTGGATCTCATGTTGAGATAGTAAATATACAAGTACATGACATTGTCATATAAAATAATATGATTATTTTTATTGGAAATGTTATTATTTAAAAAAAATTGATCCGAAGCCTACATATTACAAAAATTAAGTACGTTTAACCTATACTTACATAATTTTAAAACCACAAACGTTACAGTTTTATCTGATACTTTTTGTAATTATTTGATTAAAACACATTTAAACATTGTTATATCTTAACATTGGAAATTGAAACAAAACACAGGCTCTGGGTAGGCTTATAATATTGCTATTTCAATTATACATTTGCCTGAACATATTAGATCACTATTTAAACTTCATACAGTAAATATCCAGAGAATGTGCTGTACATGTAACCATGGAGATGGTAGACTTTTTTTCTGAATTTGAGATAAACTTCATCGTTTGTGGCCAACTTTAGGACTGCTTGATTCGAGGCAGTAGACCAGGGAGCACTTTCGCACCAGATATCGAGGATCTGGGTATTGTTGTGCAGAAGTCGTACTGCTGCCTAAATGATTATAATGAATAAATAAAATACGGAATAATGTATGTAAGAAAAAGCACAACGTAAAGTGTAAAATGATTTTTTTAATACAAGATTTATTTTTTAATGAAAATCAAAACAGTTTAAAATTTTGTTTGAAATTTGTAGGTGTGGTTAACAACAATGATGATTAGGAACCAGATATTATTTAATTCTCTAACAATAATATTTATAATAATTTAATATTACAATATAGGTTCAGTAGGTAATCAAATTTGTCACCATAATATAAAATCTAAGTTTTGAACTAATATCACACTTCTTTACCTTGAGCTTGCCTTGGGCCGAAATAGCGACGAAAAAGTTGTAAATACCGGAAACGGGGGCGGTGAAAATTCCAGAAGTTGCATTGTATGCATCCCCTACATTAGTAAGTGCATTGTCAAAGACAACTTTGGCATCTTCACGCGGCTCATTGATAACGTTGGTACTGAGTCCTGCGAAGAAAGCCACACGATTCAAGGGACCCCGCCGTGTCTGTACAACAATCCCGTTTTTACCTGAAGTGAGAAGAGGACCTAATGCATATGATTGTCTCTTTCTATGGGGTCAACAACAAGTTAATGATGTCGTCATATGGAATATTATTTTGTGATATATTGTAGCTACAGACCAGTGCTTAATTTTATCCTTACTATAAAATCTTACTTTCTATTTTTCTATAAATAATGCAATGTATCTTCTCCTCCATAGAGTGTTGTTGGGCCGATTTCTTTGCCACTTGATTTGTTAAATGTAATTTTCTCCCAGATAGTATTAGGAGAAAAATAACAACATATAACATAATATTGCTTAACAGCTCAAAGGGAAAAAAATAGTTAAAAAAGACATTTTCGATGTTATCCAAAGAAATCATACGGAAAATAAGGTTATTGAATCACTATAGTATGTAAGAACCAATGAGCTATGGTTACAAGTTTTTTATGCACACATTTTTACTAGTTAAGAAGACATTTCCATGCTTATATTAGACACGATATTTATTAAACGGATGGTACACTAATGGACTTTTGGATTTCCTGAATAAGCGTAATAAACTTCGGAATTACTTTATCCTACTACTTAGTATTTAATTGTACATAAATAAATTAAACAAATAGAAGACTATTTGATGATTAAAATAGTTTACTTAACACTTAATAACGATTATTTTGAAATAACTTACAATTCAGTATTATATTATGTAGGCTTTGTATGTTTCAATAATTCGTCATTTTTGATTATTTAGGTAAATTATAGTGCATTTCAGTTGTTATATATACTTTTATTTGATTATGTTATATTTTATAATGCTATAATTTTATGCATTTCTTTTTTATCAATATAGTAAAGTATTATAATATAATCAACTAACTAATGTATTGAGCATATACATATATATTGAACATTGATTAATTTGAAATTATTAGAAAACTGTAAATTACAACTGAAAACTGTAAATTTGTATATGTTTCTGTATTGAACGTATACATGTTTCCTTTTAGATATGTCTGTATTTATTACTATTAAATATGATAAAATAATATGAAGAATTGGAAAAAATAAAAATTACATACTTTCATGTAAAAATCATAGTGGTATTTTGGCATGTAATGTTAAAAATGCAAAGTTAAATGTTTTGAAATAACCGTTACAACTTAAGAATATTAAATAATGTATTATCATCACAACTATATTTATGTAACAAAATTAGACGATCGAGCTCAATTACCCGAAAAAATTTATTACTTTATTACAAAATTAGCAACTAAATTCTGCTTTTTACATGCCATTTAGGTAACTAATTTGTGTGAACTGTTTAAACTGTTAAAAGCACGGAAAGCGTTTGTAAATGATAATTGCAAAAAAAAAGTTATAATATCATGATAAAAAGTTCAGTAAGCGAAGCGACGGATTTTATTCTATAGCTAATAAACAAAATTTTAGTATAATAATTAGAATAAAATCTGTAATTTTTATGTGAAAATAACAGAGGTCGTTTATATTGTTGAAACATCTAGGCTTTGTATGCATAGAGTGTTAAATAAAAAGTTATGTAAAAAAATAATGCAATCATACTTTTCATGTTTGTTTGTTTCTCTTTGAGTTTTCAATCGATTTTTTAACGATCTTGATTTGCAAGTAACACGTATTAATATCCTTATCCCGGATAATGCGCGAGAGTTATAATTTTTTTGCCAATTTAAAGATGGAGAACTATAAACGGAAAAACAAATGGTTTGCTTATTACTTCAATTAAATCATCCAGAAAGATTGCATCATAATGTAAATTTATTATATATGTAAGAAAAGCGTTTCACACTAACACAACACTCTGCAAAGCTGATTATATCATGAAAAACACATATCAATAAATAAGAATTAATTGATATACGATACTGACTGATATATAATAGATATAATATATATAATTGATATATAATACTGTATATATTAATACGTATTATAATATACAATTAACTAAATTTGTATAATTACTTAATAATTTCTATGTTATAAATTTTATGAAATACGACACATTTCTACACATTTGGATAAATTGTTTAATTTGACAATGATGATTAACTTTAAGCAGTTGAAAATATATTTTATATATCACATTTAAAAAAAGTGATTATACAATAGACTTAAATATAATTGTAGAATTTCAAGCAAATATTTAGAAATTTTTTATTGAATATAACATTAACGCATTCTTGACTCCTGAAAGAACGATACATATTTAAATATTACATTAGTTTAGAATATCAATGTAACAGCTGTACCACCAAATAAATTAATGTAACAATAATTGTATCAAATGTCAATTAAAGAAATTAAATAAGATGATTATTAACATACAGTAGAGAAAAAAAATTATATTCAGAAAATCTCATGTGAACTCTCTTATTTAGCTATAGAAAGTACGGGAAATCTTTGTAAATGTCTTTGAAGACATATTTAGAATATCAAGTTATGTTAAAAATGTAAGTCGGCGAACAGACAGCTTTTTTAATGTAGTATATTATTTTCATAATGTATGTTACAAGCATTCCTCAAATTCAGGGATATTTTTAGAATTCATAGAATATATAGTCTAAATCTGAAAAGCAATTAAAGTATAAATAATTCTCAACATTTTCATTTTAGGCTTTATGTAGGCGTGTTCTAAATATTTTACTTTTTAACATTTCTTTTTAAATGCAGTATAACATTCGGTTGCTTTTCTCAGTCAGGGTTATTAGTGGAACTTCCAGACGTGTACATTATTGGTTCACAAGGGGAATACTTTTGTAGTCATTCAGCTTTTCAAACACAAAACTTATGAAGGTAGTTCCTGTAATTTTAATTTTTGTGGTATAGCTTTATGAGGATAGTATAATTTTTCTCGAAGAAATGTGATTTCTGAAAGATAATGAGTTCACCAATTAAATTAGTTTGGAACAAATTTTAATTAATTTAGGATTATATATAAATATACTTATTGAATTTTAAATGACGAGTGCATGATTAGTGCGCATTACTCTTCACAAGCGATTTGAGACAAACAAAGAATACCCTTAGGCTTACTCTTATCCCTGTACACATTCAGAAATTAAAAAAATATAACACATTTTTTAAATATTAACAACAACTTTGGTGTATATTTTAAGCGCAAAATACACTTGACATTTTATATTTTATCACAGCATCCAGTTATATAGTAGAAGCGAAAATACTAAGACTTACAACAAAAAAAGAGGACAACAGTGTAGAGGATTGAGAATCTGGGCGTAGGTGACTTAGACAAGCTGAGATCTTCTAACTTGCTATCGTCCAACAAAGGGCCAAGAAACAGGATGTCGGCATATCCGATTGCCTTGGTTTGACACGACTGTTCAGAAATGCAATTCTGACAGAGATCTTCTCTCTCTGGATATATTTAATATCCTATAGCAGAAGGTTCTTCTACATAAGTGGAGAAAAACCAAGGGAACTAGCCAGATATAAAGTTATATGGCTTGATTAATGTCTCGTTGAAGCTGAATTGTGTGAAGTGATCGTCATATATAAGTTTCAAAGTTATAATTTTCTTAAAATTGTCCAATTTTAGAAATTATCCTCACACTGAAAAGCCGACTTTATTCTTTGGGAAAAATTATTATTTCAAAATTTTAACCTTGGTATACATTTCAAATTTTTTTATTTACAGAAAGATACAATTTAGGCAATTTACTTATTTATTTATAAGAATATAATTACAAATTTCAAATTGATTCCTTTAATTTCTAAATTACCAAAAGCTATCTTAAATTAAAATAAAAAAATATCAAAAAAATAATTATTTTTGTACCTTAACATTAATTTTCGAAAGTTAAATTGAGGTTCCAGTCAAACGTATAGTATTCTCATTAAAAAAATTAAACGTTCTGTAATCCTTATATAGATGTATATTATATATTACTATTTACTTAAAAACATGGTTCATTGCGTTTTTTATAGATAAAACATTTTGTTTTAGAGAAATTGTGTGTATTTGCATCAGAAATATTTCACACAAATTTGAATAAAACTATATATAATTTACAATAAGCATATTTACTTATAATGTACTTCTTTCCCAACATTGATGCTTTGAATATTAATTCTCAATAGTTCAAATTCTTTTGTGATGATGTTTGTTGATTGCTGGTAGTTTATTTTCCACGACATTCTGGATACCATTAAGTAACTCTGGAGCTAATTATGTCCGACTGGTTGAGGAAACACAAAACAAACAAACAAACACACGCTAATGTTTGTGTTTTGCTAATAAGATATCTGTCTCAGGAGACAAATATTTTTCCTTTAATGAAATCTAACGTTTCTCGATAGACATGTGACCGGACATTGTCTATGAATAGTTATTATATCCTGCCATTTAAATATCTAGACATGTAATATCACTGTGCAAATTCTGCCTAATCCTGCCTTTAAGTATAAATGCTAAATTTTAATTATTAAATCAGCAGAAACACTAATCATTTTTAACCTCCCGATAAATATCTGGAATGTTAAGAAGTAATTTTCATTGAATTTTGAAAAAATGGTTATGTCCTGTTAAAAGGTTAAAAGGAACCTGTACGAAGTTAAACTAAATCTTAACCACGAGGAGCCTAAATAACTAAATTGGTTGCGTTTGAAAGATCGTTAGAAACTTTAGACTATATTTTAATCTTAATATAGTTAGTCGGTGTCTAGTTTGTCTAAACCTGCATTTTAAAGAATCAAAATGTTCTCAAAGTTAAAGTATTTATTATAATTCAATTAAAATATGTTTATAATGTCACAATTATTATATGAATATTACAATGTGATTTTAAAATACTATATTAATAGACGAACGCCATTATTTTTCATAAATGAAATTTGGAATTCAATTGATTAAAAAATTTCTTTGTTTGACATCGATTTTTTTTAATAAGAATAGCTTACCTATTGACCAATAATAAATTGAAAATAATAATTTATATTTTATGTTGATCAATTTTGTTTTTAGATAAAATGACTAATGCACCTATAATAAACTTATTAAAATGTTATAAATGTCCCTATATTATATTTAAGCTATTTAAATTATTTATTGATTCGCAGATACCTATTTAAGCACTCAGCATAAACTGAAAATGAATAAAGGCCTGAATAAAAGACAAACATATCTTTAACCTTACAACGTTGCAGCTATGTAGTAATAAACAAAAATAATGTTATAATAATAACAATTTCAAGATATGAAAACAGGTATAATAATAATTATAAGAAACTAGATGTTATTATAATTATAAACGCTTCAGAACAATAGTATAAAAAAATCCTTACCTTCTTTAAATTAGTTTGTTATAATAAGGTACAATATTGACAAATAAAATATTAATTATTTAAGATAAAATCAATTTGAGCACGTTAAAAATCAATGAATATATCGATAACATATAACGAAATGAGAACCACAAGTCGTTATAGAAGTAACAACAAAACTAGTCGTGTTTGAAATATGTGTATTAAAACTTTCAGAATGGTACTTTTTCTTTTATGTGAAATGACGACGCGAAGATTTTTCTCTCAAAATCGACTGTGGTACCACGTAAGCTACACCCGATTGCATTAAATATCGATACATCGGTTTTCAATATATCTATTGTATATCCCTTTGTCAATACAAGGATAATTTTTTAGAGATATAAATATTGATTTGTTTATTTATTTATTAAATTAATTAATTTTTTGTTACTCCACACCTGCAAGTCAAATTAACCATAACCGATATAGGGGTTTATACACCAACAGAGTCAGTATGGGCCATATTGCTACCTATTTAAAAACGATTTTTCATCAGTTCAAACTATGTTCATATAGCACATGATAACGGTGACATAATAACATTAAATATTTTCTGGCTTATTGTATTGTACGTGTAGCAAAACAACAGTTTTTCCCCTAATACAACCTAATAATTAGCGTTTATAAATACACATCGACAAAACTGATAATATTATACAGAAGAACAGACTCAAAATTACTAAACATAAATAGCTATTCATAATATCACTTGCATGAAAATATAGTATGATATTACTAATTAAATAATGTCCACTCTGATCTGTTCATTAGACACATACAATTAAATTCAACTTAATTACTGTGCAACAAATTTTTTCTATATCGCTAGAGATATTTAAAAAAATGAAATTGATCAAATTAATACTTTATTAAAGCTCGTGAAAGAGTGAGACAACATTGAAATAACCTATGTATTATCTATATTAGTGTATTGTATTTCGATCGTTGAAAATACTGAAAGTTTTAAGCGGTTACATTTTTATTATTGGGTTGAAGAAGGATTGTGCTGTGAAATGTCCAATATAAACATATAATGCTATAAAAAATTCTATACAATAATAAAATAATCACCGTAATTTGGTAGAATCAATAATTAACGAGTCTCTATATTTTATTATTCTTAAAAGGAAGTTTTTTTAAATACTTTTTGTAGTAAATAAAGGTTTGTAACATTTGGTGTACAATGTTCGCGTTAATTCAGATTGATGAATTTTTGTATATCTACAGAGCGCTGTTCACAAAAGTAGATGTTCTCTCGGATTCCGTCTAGGATACTACTTTACATTCTTAAATTATTCCGAAGAGCATAATAATAATTAAAAAAATTACTGAGTCGTTTTCTTGTTTTTTTGTTGCACGAGTTTACTTTATAAAATATTTAATAAACGTAGGTCATATTTTGTTTGGTCCAAAAAATGATTATTGATTTTACTGCAATTTGAAAGATTTTTTTTCTGAAATAAATTATAAATTTATATAAAAATAATTTAATTTAATTATTCACTATACAATTCACTCAAACGCAGCATATCTTGTTTGACCCATATAGTTGCATTCTCAATAAGATTGGTGGTTTTGATTAACTTGTTAATATCTTTAGTATAAAAATTATTAGCCATTTTTTTAGATAGAGTTTGGCTTATTTGTCGAGCTATTTAAATGAAGCTATATAAGTAATAAAGCTAAACTAATATTTATATTTTTAGACAGTATAGTAGTTGCAACCATATACCGCCGATTTCTTTTCTTACTGCAAGATTGGTTGATTGAAATTTATACTGCGAACCATTCGGGTTCTCGAATAATTCAATTATTCTGACATCTCTTTTATTCTTCTTCTATACATCACTATATTATTGATACAAAAAGTTTAACTGAATTGCTAATATAAAAAATAAATTCGAACTTAATCATGATCGGCGCAATTTTCCAAGTTACTATCTATAATCTAACCCAGTTTGAATTTCGAAATATTAATTTGTTTTCATTTAATTGTTTTTATTGAAAAACATAAATCTTCAAAAGTGTTCAACTCGCTTCAAGCTGCTTACTGTTTTAAATAAGTTCAACTGAAGAAAGAGGGGAATCATTTATTCCGGAAGGAGCAAAAATGCATCAAATAAATCTTAATTTTAAAACTGCGATTTTAGTCTGTAACTACTTATTATGAATGATAGCTCCATAAATATGTAGGTCTGGATTTTTGTACAGAATAAAATTAATAAAAACCAAAATTTCTACACAAATTTATATTGTGAATAAATGTAATTTTCCGCCTTTCTATGTCGAAAAATACTTTTTAAATTATTATATTTATTTGGAAACGAAATGGTATTATTTAAAGAAATTAAATATTTCAATCATAAATTTGATACATTAAAATAAATTTTTAAATTTGTAAATTTGTAAATCTAAAAATGTATTTGAAATATGCAACCTGAAATAGAATTAACATGAACCTTATAGTTGTCTCAATAAACCAACTCAGATGAAAATAATAATATATGTAAGACTATACATTTCGTATCGTATACACTCAAATATATTACAATTTTAAAATGCAATTAAATTATTTCACAATATTTTGTAAAATGTAACTATTGTTT
This sequence comes from Coelogynopora nodosa, assembly GCA_034780555.1. Classification (NCBI taxonomy): domain Eukaryota; kingdom Metazoa; phylum Platyhelminthes; order Proseriata; family Coelogynoporidae; genus Coelogynopora; species Coelogynopora nodosa. The sequence goes on from JAUZND010009520.1 coordinate 12,789, forward strand.
AATTTCCTGTTTGTTTTTTGAAAAACTTTTAATATCACTTGTTTACACTCATTAATAAGTATTCTTCTTGTTTATTTTATTATAACAGTAATTGCTTACGTTGAAAATCCAATTCAATAAAATTAAATTTGAGAAAACAATGTCCTTATTTAGCTAAATAGTTGTTTTTTGTCTAAAAAAAATACCGGGTTACAATTAAATTCTGCCAATTATATTTTTAAATCTGTTTTTGTATAAAAATGTTCTAATATTTTTATGAAATTAATTTTTTAAATAATGAAATAGAATAATTTTATACAATATTATTTGTATCCCATGTCATTTCAGTTTTGTGTAAACTATCCATTATTACTATAAAATATTCAAATTACCTATTCATCCTGATTAAAATATATTTAATAAAATATACAGCAAAATATTCAAGTCAAACTGTTTAACTTTATGCATGTCTGAGGCAGCATTATCCTCATCTGTCAATTTATAAAACGATCTTAATACTTCTCACATCATTTTATCAATATGCTAATCTTGATTGATTGATTTCACTCTCACTGAATACTACTTTTTAACAATGAAAAATAACCTTGCAGTTTACAAAAAGTATTTATTAGCTTGAAGTTAGAAATTTAGTACAAGAACATCAAAAAATTATATTTTAAAATATTTAAATAACACCACAAAACAGTAAAATATCAATTTATTTCATTTATATTAAAAAATATTCTAATTACTTTAACAGCTTCCCATCTGGTAGTTACAGGGGAAGATTGAGTTTAAAAAGTGCATTTCGGAACATTTAATTCAATACAATAACAGTGTACGAGTAAAAGAGGAAAAAAGGGTATCTGAATAAAAAAATTGTGGGGATCCGAACCCCCGATCCCCCCCGTATCCGAGCCTGAGTTATATAGACTAATTATGTATATTTATGGTTATATTATTATGGTTTTATGGTTTTATGTTATGGTTTTATATATGGTTCTATATTTAATCTGATCCGTGAGTCATGACTTACATATTATATTATTATTATCACGTATGATCAGAGCGTCCAATGACGAACATTCACTCGGCCTTCATACAACATGCTAGTTGGAGCCATTGATTTATTTCTTAAAGCATAACTGATACCGTAATTTATTTATTATTACATTGCGCTGCGAAATTATTACGTAATTGCTGACTAATGTGATGAACGATTTAAAAAATATATATTTTGAACATAATAACGAATGCACAATTTATAAATTGAGCAAAAAAGACAGTTAAATAGATTATATAGGATTATATAACGTAAGTTAAGTTTGAAATTGATATTAGCTTAATGTATTTACATATTATATATTAAAATTCAGTTATATATATTTCATTATTTAGTGATGTATTTTAACAGATTAACTAAAAATGGTGTTTACAAAACTATATGCTGATTGAGAAAATTTTGTACACTTCATTTTTTATTAAGCAAATTATTATTGTGAGCAATATCACAAATTTTATATATTATGTCGATATAACTATTAATATAATATTATTGACAATTTTATCACAATCATAGAAAAATATATTTAATTATATAACAATCATGTTAAAAAATTTCAATAACAAATTGAGGTAATTAATAAATAACAAAAATGTAAGTATTCTAACACTGAATAATAATCGTTTATTATGTTATAATTATAGATAAATAATATAAAAATATTATTTGTGGAAATATAAAATATCTTATTTAAAAAAGCTTTAATTATTAGTGAAAGCTTCTAGTTTTGAACCTTTCAAACATACGATGAGTTATTCATCATAAAATCTTCTCCAGACAAATTATTTGTATATATTGTATTATTTGTATATCTTTGTATTTTTATACATTTTTTGATAAAAAATTATTTGCAAACATATTCTTAATGAAGAATTCTATATATAAATTGTACAGTTGTAAATTGAACGATAGCTGTAAGCATTGCTGGTAACTTTTATATTCTTGGATATGATATTCATAAAAGAAATGTATTCCCAGTTTATATCATTTGGATTTATCGTGAATTTGCCCCTGAATTTTAGACCTGCACATTTTATTCTTTGCTAAATATCAAATATTTAAAGTTTAAGTTATTATACAACTAACATTCATCATCAATTACGGTTTTCTAAAAATAGCAGATGACAACCGTGCGTAATTTGCTACTTCATTTTTCTTCTCTATAATAGTTCTTTGTGTTTCGGTTTAAGTAATTCTCACTTTTGAATTTCTATACTAAATAACTCGATCCATTTCTTTATGTCTAGTACCCTATATAGTCTTCTGTTCACAATCAATTAAGTGTTTTTCACAAACCAGATCGTGGCCCTTACAGCAATTAAGATGCATCACTAGTAATTGAGTGGACCTGACGTTTAAATAGTGTCTAAGTGTCGGTTGATTTTAAATTTTTAGTAATGAATAAATTTAGGACACCTTTTAAAAACTGTTTTACACATTTCAATCAAAATTTATCTATTTCATCGAATTTTGATTCTTCTAAATAGATAAATAGAGTCAGAACTCAATTAATTTATAACACGCATAAGTAGTGCATATATTTTGAAAGTAGCAACTGTTTTAAAAATTTAAAGAGACAGCACTTCAAAAATGTTATATCTATATTAATAAAGCATTCAAACAAGTTACTTTTATTTAGATACTCGATTATTGAGGTAGAAAAGCCCTCTGTCCCAAAAATTGGAAAGCCCTTTATCCAACTTAGTTTAAGTAAACATAATTAATACAAAACAATTATTAGAAAAAAATGTATCATAGAATAAAGCAAATATACTTTAGAAATAAAAAAATACTAAAGTAATATTATAAAAAAATGGTTTAGTAATTAAAGACACAAAGTGAACCGAAACCCTGCTGCTACTAGTAAAATAATTAATGTATAACTAAATATTTAGAATTAATTTTAACTATAAATGAAGACTATTTCACACATGAATGTGAATGAAATCATGTATTATTGTATTGAAACTAAAGAATATATAACCTATACTTATATAAATTTTGGAAATTATATATTGAAATATTCCATTATGTGATATTGATAGATCTTGATTTGTTTTTTGGCATATTTATGTGAAATGTGGTTTAGGTAACGTTTTTACACTTATATAATCCTATAGATATTTAACTAAACTTCCATATTTATCTATATTTAATTATGTGGTTTAACTGAAAATTTAACTTATAGGTGTTTTATTTTTTTCGAATAATTTTAAAATAAAAAATGTCGTGCTATGTTTCCTATATGATTTATGTGACATGCAAACTATTTTATAGCATCAAACTTTATTATTATATATTATATTGCAACACTTATATTTACTTTTTTTAATAGTTACTATTGCTTATTATTAATATTTAATTGTAATTAAAATTACTTATATAATTATTTTTGGTACTTTAATGCTTATTTACAGTTCTTGTTTAATTTGACGTTGTATTTTTAATATTCATAAACTGTTCGTCTATTATATATCCCTAACAGTATATTATTATTATTATTTGATATCAACCTGTATGTATGATGTCACAAAAAGTTAACTAAAACACATTAAAATTATATATATATATATATATATTTAAATTTAATATTTATAAACAATTTACAATATAAGTGTAATTGTAATACATTTAAAACAGTTTATTTCACCAATATTTTGTCAGTGACATATAACAATTAAAAAATGTTTGTTGTTGTAAATATTGATTAAATTATTAATAATGATTTATATTTTAAAAATATACAATGATGTGATATATATATATATATATTATACTTTTTACAAAGTATGTTATATTTTAAATAAAAAAGTACATTAAGTAATATGAAGGTAATATTTTCATATTCATCAAAATAAATATGAAATGGGTAACTATTGAAATGTTTCATTGTCCATCACAATACACTTCTTAAAATAATGCAAAGACCCGAAATGTACCAAACGGATCGAGTTTTAACAGAATTATAAGCGGAATTATTGTCTTTCTCCGAAGCCGTTGAAACTTCTTTTCTCTGAAGATATCTCACTGAAGCAGAATCCTCGTTCATATCCTTCATGTTCATGTCTAAATCACTCTTTCTTTTTGCTTCTTTGTCACCTGAATCGTCCCTTTCAATAGGCTCAACGAAAGGTTTTACTTCTTTACTTGAGGCTTGGGGACGTCTTTCTAAACTCGACCAGATATCTTCCCAACGTAGACCTTCAGCAGATTCCCAATCTATAATCACTCCTACATTTGGACTGAGTTGATTGGGCTCACATGACTGAATGTTATCGATATTGATTAGTTGAATATCCGAACTTGGCTCTAAGGAACAGCCACTTAGGGCAACGTGAAGAAACGCCTGAGAAATTGTTGAAGGCCATCGTCTTTGCCTGGACGACCGATGTATCGATTTTGTCATGTCATTGGATCTTATTTTGAACTTGTCGATAACTGAAAGACACAAGGAAACAAGTTTGATAAACAAATAACGGTAATTCGATTACTGTTGCAATACATCAATCTGTGTATTTAAATTAAAAACTTGTTTCCTTGTTCTTTCAGTTTCAATTTTAAACAATGACATATTAAAAAATTAGACTTTATTTCATGAAAATTATCCATCGAACAAATACAACAAAAGAGTATTCTGTTGGCAAAATATAATAAATTATACCATTGATTTTAAAATTGAATATTCAGTATTATTCTGGTATCAGCATAGCAATAGTAGGTTTTTATCTGTGATCACTACCTTTAATTTTGAGGTAAACTATTTAACGCATGATTTATTAGAAATTAACACTATATGTGCGCATAGGAAAATCAAATTAATTGATTTTACATTAGAGTGTTTAAGTTTAGTATTGTTGAATATTTTTTCTTCAATATATTTGATACGGAAATAATTACTAACAGTTTTTAATGATTGCTAAAGCACAACATTAAAACATCTTTTAAAAATATGTATTGATTTTGTTTTAAAATACCTACCACATAAATTTCATTTTCTCTATTTCTCAATTGGATAGCTTCGACTTATAGAAAAGTAATGATTGAGTTATACAATAATAATATATATTGATTCGTCTGTCAAAATCATCATCCATGAATTTCCCAAGATATGCTTGAATAGTAGAACTTTACTATAATCGACAGCTTAACTAGAATTAACTAGAATTCCTGCTGAACTAATCGTGTTAAAATATGACTTATTTCTTCTTCAGTATTGACCGAAAAACAAGTTGGATAATTGAATAAACATCATTTTCATTTGCCTAAACATTAATCCGAAAGCACACTAAAGACACTTAAAATAAATACATATTTTCGGATCTTAAATGCTTACATAGTTAACTTAAAATACGTTTTTAGCAATATATAATATATAAATTTTTATTTGACTAAGCTTCTTTTAATGCAATTTTCAATAGAATTTTTAAGTTGTAAGCATTTTATTTAACTAAAATGTTGAGTTACAAAAAAGTATTCTGGTAAAATTTGAATTTCTCAGATTATATAATGTGATATGCTTATTCAAAATGTTTAATATTGGTATAATTATATTCCAAAGAAATTTCATGATATAAAAAACAAATTGTTCACACTTTTTCGACAAAAGTTATTGCAAGGCATAAAAACCAAATTATGTATGATTTAAATCCAATAAACAATATTTACAAAACTTGTGAAATATTTCGTTATAAAAATGCGCTAACTTGTTCCAGAAAACCAATAATATATTTGTAACTTGATAAAACTAAATGTTTAAATTAATTTTATGGAGAAATGTTTATCTTTTTATTTATTAGTTAATATACGTTTAGAAATATTTGCTGTTAAAATATTTTTATTAATTTATTCAACTAAAATTAAATTATTATTTTGAAGTATAAAATAAACATCATGATATTAATTATTGTAATAAATGTTATTATATAAAGACTACAAAACAGTTAAATAATTAAGTTGATAAATTGATACGATACTGAATTGAACAATTTGGATGAATCATGTCAAATTTTTTGACACGTAGAAGGTAATTTACCATTACATTTTTACATGAAGAATTAGCGTATGAAACAGGCAAGAGGTGTGTGATATAGAAGATGCAAAACCTATTCTTGGAACGAGAAAGAACTTTTTTAGGGGTGAATCCAAAAGAATTTCGCTAAAGGGAATGTAGTTGATACATAACAAATGTTGGACCCCTATAGACAAAAAAGGATGGGTTCGATCCTTTGATGTTTAATAAAATAAGTTATCAAATATAGTGTACTATAAGGGCAATAGTCCAATTAGTAATTGAAAGATAATATGATACTTTTAATTCCCATTATTCCTAATAAATATGGAATTTGTCAGGATTATACTCGCGAGAGCACATAGGTCTATAAAACTGTATCATTTAATATTTGATAACAAGTTAGCTGAAGTTCATTTTAAAATGTTTCTATTGCAACTTCATTTTAAACGAAACGATCACCCGCTTATCTCAAAGTAAACTTTCATTTTATTTAATTGGCAAAATTTTAGGTAAGTTGTTTATTTTTATTATATTTTATAGGAATAAATAAAACTCCCCAGAAATTTTTTACAATAAATATAGTAAAATAATGTTATATTAATTAATAAGTAATCAAAATAATAACAATAAATAATTAAATTTGAATTTAATCTGAATTTTTAATTGTTAAGCTTATAAATATGTATCCAAAATTAATAATTTTAATTTTATTTAGTTCAAAAAGTATTCAACAAAATTTGGTTTAAATTTCCATGTGCAACTGTGTGCATATTGTACAAATTATAAAATATGTAAATGTAAAAATTGTCTTGTGTAATATATAGTTTAAAATAGTTACATTTATTAAAACATGTAAAATATAATGTAAAAAATAGTACAAATACAAATAAATTAATACAAGTTTTTGTCAACATTCATTTTTAAATATTAATTATAATAATTATAATTAATTTAGTTAATAATTGCATTATTGGTTCCCGCTGTATATAGGACTATATATTTGTTAATAAATGGTTAATTAAAAAAAAGTTTGATAAAGCCTGCTACAACATTTGATATGGTAATAAAAAAATTGCGCTGTAGCATTGAGATAATTAACATTATTTCAGATTAAATTTGGCATAAATTTGGTAAACGTATGAATATAATATGTATCATTTAAAAAAACAATGTATTCAAAATTCATTCTATAACAATTCCAAAATTTATTAAAATGAACAATGGAGTTCATTAGCTATAGTGACTGCTTCCACAAAACTATCAAATAAAAATCAATATCGCTGCATTTTATAATTTTTAAAAACATAACGACGTTATAAAAATATTAGGTTACTTTAATATTTACAATTATCATGAGTTCATATATAATTAATTTACAGAAACACATAAACGTCTCCGTTTGTATCAATAATATCTAATGTCATCCTTTTTTATTATGATGTTCTCTATTAATTGCGGAATGCAGCTTTAGTCAATCTAAACCTATTGCCACTTTCGCTCCAAAAATGTTGTATTTCTTTTTAAATTTAAATTATTTCCATTACAAACAGTTTAATTTTAGAAAAATCTATCAGTATCTTAACTAATAACGCTGTACAAATATTGGAGTTAGGTATAGTTAGGGAAATATAGTACCCTAAAACTTAAATAGTTATTATTTTTTTAATGTTTTTAAAATGTGTCTTTACATACTGTATTGTATTGTATATTTGTAAAAGTTGATGTTAATTTTTGAATGTCCGGTATATATAAGTATTATTTAAAAATATTTTGCAATAAGAAAAATATTTTAATGAAGCAACTAATAGATATATTCTGAGCAGAAATAAAATACAACATTACATTATACAAAAATACTGATAATCATTTTCCGTGAAAAATATGATAGGTTTTTACTCTTATTTTTCCATGCTTCAAATTCGACTCTGAATTTTGAGTGTAATTGAATCACTGATTCGCATAACGGACACTGTTTCAACACCGATGACTCCTGTCCGTCGGGCAAAATAGGAGTCTCCAGTGAGATGATCTTTCTGGGGGTATGTAACCAAATCTCTTCAGAAGGAACTCTTAGTGAGACTGTCAGCAGAGACGAAAAAGTCAAGGCACTTTAGTTAGTTAAGGAAACATTTTTAAAGAAATTTCCCTTGAGACCTCTCTTGTGTAATGAAATTGGTAAACAGTTTCAGTTCATAATGTAAGCTATATAGAGACGCAAAAATACAAGGAAACAAGTTGCTGGGGCAGTAAAAAAAACAGTACTGTTGGGTCAATGTTAAGCTATTTTTTTTATTCTTTTAAGAAATAAGTGCAGACTATTTCAAACAGTGTATATTGATTCTCTAAGGAACGTTATTTCACAATTGCAGTAACGATGGGAGCTAGATGAATATTGAGATTGGCGTAAAGAAAATATATTGTAATATTTAAAAATAGATTAAGTGAACAAAGTACACCAATAGACTGAGATTTTATTTGCTGATTATTTTATAAGAGTGTGATTATTGAAAATATGTTGGTACTAATTTTTAATTATATTCAATTTAAAAATGTTTATAACAAAGCGATTTTGTCATCTTAAAATTAGATATTAATGTTATTAAATTGTATATTTATATTTATATTTAAAATTAAAAAATTAAATAAAATGTAATTTTAAAATGTCATCGATTATTTTAATATTTTTAGTTGATTATGAAATTATACGCATGTTGTAAGTAATATCAACAAGCAAATATTAAATTATACATTTGTCACAACCATATTTAAAGTTCGTATTGTAATGAATAATACAGCATTAATTTTTAGTCAAACAAATTTTTTGAACATCAGGTGAAACATCTTCTTTTTATGAACTTTTATAATATTATGTACATTATTAGTATCGGCAGCATCTAAAAGAAAATCATAATTACGTATATCATAATCTGATTTAAAATCTATTGAACGAATTTTTTATGCGTGTCTTTGATATAAAAAGTTAAGAAATATTCTTCAGTATATAGGTAACTGTATAGAAAAAATGAAGGCATATTTATATAGGTATAATTAAAATATGTACTTAAAAGATATCACTGAGTTTACCAACTTGCTTCCCTTGCTTACAACATTCACACAAAGAGTCAATTAAATATAGGTTAGCCAACTCATTATTGACAAATAAAGCAAGTTATAATTCAACAGTCGATCTACTATAGTAGCTCATAATATTACGATGTATAATACTTACTATATCTATGAAGTAAAACACTGTAATATTTCTATATTGATTGTAAATATTTTGCACGATATGCGCACATAGAATAATATGAAAGACTTCCAAAATTCTTTTGCAGTGAAATCAAATATTAAATATTCATGACATGTCGTTGAAGGCATGATAACATTTAGAGAATCATTGGAAACATATGGCAAGCACAACATTTTAAAGTCATGTAATAACTTGATATCAATATATTTTCCACTATGTAAGTATAACATGTGTATGTATAATCAACAAGTGAAATCGTTAGGAGAAACATTATTGCTATTATTACTATTATTGATGACACTATCTATATATAATCACACAAAGCCTAATGAATCATGTTACAATTTACGATATTATTATCAATGGGAATACTATAGTAAGTTTTTACTTTATTGTAAATGTTTGAATATTATTGAATTTCGAAACCAATATTAATTAATAACAATCTTTAAGGGTGACTAAAAAGCAAAAAAAATAATTGAACGTTAATGCGGATAAAAATGAGTTTAACTGTCATTAGTGAAAATATCCCTTTATTATTACATTAACAAGCAATATAAATTTGAAACATAAACTGTAATTACTTTCACGCAAAAACATATATTATATGCATTAAATTATGAGTATATCCTCAGTTATAAAAATTATAATATATTATTATTATTTCTGTTATATATTATGTAATTAAGATATTATTGCAATCTCAGATTGTGGTTGTAGCATAGATTTAAACTATATATATATAGCTATATACTTGTTCAAATGTATGGGTTGCAGTAAAAAAAAAGTTTTTTAATAGAAATAACAAATTTTATAAATGTTATGAAACTAATAATCTCTTATCAATCAATTAATTTTCATGTTGGAAATAAGTTTTATTTGTTTTAGATAAAATGATGAGCTTTATTTACATTTAATTTAAAGGATTTTTTAAATATCTAATAACATGTGGTTTGACTATTAAATATTTGATGATTCATAATAAAACTTATAAAGAGCAGTAATTCTAAAAATATATGCGCATAAAAATTATTTTAATTTATTTTTAAAAATAAAACATTTAAAATTATTCAATATAAAATGTTTTATTCCTCATCTCATTGGATTTTATCATAATTAATATAAAATTTAATATTTTCTACTTATGCCGATTTACACAGAAAACTTTTATACATTATTTTGTATTTTAAATGAATAACGTTTACGTACAAGTAATTTCCATAATTAAATGTGCATTATATAAATATATCATTAATATACACAGAAGAAAATTTTTAGTACTGTGTTTCATTGCTATCCTTTCTCATTTCAGTATTATATAGTGTTAACATAAAAAATAGTTGTATTTAAAAAATCTTGATGTTTAAAATTTTTATTATTATCAATTGTTTCGGTTACACAATTGAGTTTCCAAACAATGTATTAATAATTTTGTAAGCAATTTAAAAATAGGTCTAAAAATTAATTCCAAAGATAAATAGAAATAGATATAGGTAAATAGAAAATTTGATAAAATTAGTAAGTCATTTCAATATTATATAAAATAAAAATATAAAATTCTACAATTATTTTTAAAAGAAAATTAAGCATCGTGCATATTAATCAAATTGATTCGCTAATATATTATATTTAGAAAAAGTGAGAAATATTAATTTGGTTAATATTTTTCAATAATGTACATTTATGATACTTTGTAAAAACTCAAAAAATTAGTATTATAAAAGCAACAGAATATGAAGTACTAAATTACCTTCAAAACTAAGTATAGTCGAATCAACTTTTTAAATTAAATTTAATTATTATTTATTATTTAAGCAGATTATGTTCTTATTGTATCGTATATATTGCATATTAATACAGGTAATGTAATATTCATTTTGATACATTTATACTTTGTGGTTTTAAAATCTCATAAACCAATTTAAAAATAAAACGTAACAATAATTAAATTAGTTAAGCTAAATTGCATGTTCATAAGAAACAGTGTGATAAATAAATAAAGTAAAACTTAATTAGCAACTCCATGTACAATGAATTTGATTAATTAGTGAGATAAAATAAAATAAAATGGGTATAGAATGCATACAATTAAAATAAATTTTAAATTATAATTACTTATTTTGTCCGTGGAAAATATACATTAACAAAATTAATTTTAAATGACTACATGGTAACTCTTGCCAATAATAAACTAGGGGTAGAGTATAACATTTGTTTAATATAAAAATCTAATACCATTCTTTTTTTAAAAATATAACCATGCATTATATTTTATCAAATATATTATATAATGACATCAAAAGTAAAACAAAAAGAAAAATTATATATTTTTAATTATTTATAATTTTGTTTGTGTTTTAGTTTAGTTTCAAGTTTTGTATTTTTTAAATTATTATTTATGATATTTTCTAATTTTATAACTTTTATATTAAATTATTATTAATTTTTAATATAATTATATTTTAAAATAAAATAATTAATTTAGTCAAAATTATCCAAACATTGTTTGTGTAATATAAAGATTTAAATATGGGTAAGTAATATTATTAATATATATATATTTCAATACATGCGGCTATAGTTTTATTGGCAGTTATTTATTTTTATACTTAAATCGTATTGAATATTTAAATTGAAAAATACAAACTTGTTAATTGAATCGTTAATTTGTATTAATTCTAACAGTTAATACTTAATATTTAAAAATGATATAAATATTTTAAAAATGAAATTATATCATTGATATTTATCTGGCCAAAGTTTGAAAACTTCTAATGCTTCCAACACTTATTCAAAATTTATTTTTCTAGTACCGATATAAAAATATTACCATAAAATTATAATTTAAATATTATAATAATTATTGTCTCACCTGGTGGTCCCCTCGGTCCTGGTAGACCTAATTCACCTGGAGGTCCAATGGGACCTCTCGCATCACGAACAGGAAGTCTCACTCTACTACCCATTCCTCCGGCTTCTCCGCTACACTCTAACTGAAGTTGGCATGTTGACTTGTCAATTTGAGGAGCAAAATTTTGTGGAAACTGAGAAGAATAGGAGCTTCTTTGATGACGACGACGGTTGCCGTTTGCACCGAGTATCAGTCCAAAGATCAAAAGATGACAAATGTACAGATTCATACCATAAAATGTATGCAAGCCGGTTAAAAAGTGTATATAATATAAATGTAAGAGTGAGTTTAGAGCTACTTCACAACTGTATTAAAGTTGAACGGTTATCATAATTAAACGCCAGCAACGGAAGCAGTGTTCTCACCGAACAGTTAACGAAATGACCTAAGCCAGGCGTTGATGAATATTCGATTTATTCTTAATTTACTGGACTAAAATCCAACTTGGTGGCATCAATGAAAATACTGTTGAGTCAGAAAAGACGCTTTGGTTTCATGGAAAGTATTCTCAAAGTCACAGTGCAAACTGATGCATATATTGGCGATAAGAATTTAAGATCTCTCGCAATCTCTTTTTCAGTCTGAACTCTCTGTGTCCTTATGCTGTGTATAATAATATAGTTTTAGTTTGGAATTTTCTTACAGGAAATTTAATTCGCCGAACCACAGAACTTGCCTTTACTCAGATTCAAGTTGGGATTGGCAGTGACATTTTGATATCATTGTTCTCTAAATATCTTACCTGAAATATTGTGTTTTTGACTAATTGAAGGAAACAAATAGGAGGAAGTTAATCTATTTTTAAAGAATGATCTAAGGCATGCATATATATTCAAGCGGGTGCCTTTTATCATATTCATAATTATGTATCGTGTAAGTTATCATATATGTTTTGGTTGAACTACACATTTTTTAAAATTGTGTTTATACCCTATTCAGCGGAAATACAAAGCTGATTGTTGTGTTCCAACTACAGAAACTAAAAAACCGAATAAAAGTTTGGTAAAATGTGATAGCGATAAATTACATTAATTCGAATCTGACTGCAAAAGCAGCTTCTATTTATTTATTTATCAATATAATATGAACACATTTTTGCATTATACATTTTCGGAAAAATTAATTTAGTTCATGCTAAATTTCCGTTTTAATGTATACTTTAATGTGTATACAATTTAGTGTATTAAAATTATGAAATATACTATGAATATAATAGTCGGTATATTTATTTTTATGAATTTTACTGTGTAATTCTAAAATGATGCAATCTTTCATATTTCAATATACTAAATCACTTATAGATATGACATCCAAATTTGTAATGATATTATTATTTAATACTTTATAAAAATATACATTTAAATAAATAAAAGTAAAAATATAATGACTTGCGCATGCGATAGTAATTAATTTATATTTTCATACAACTAATTGTATTATACTAACATGTATAAAACAAATGTCGACTAAAAATGTCAAGGTATTGCATAACAAATTGTCTAGTATCTTGAGTGTAAGCAAACAGATTTTCTTTCCTCTCTACTTCCCGTATGTAATGATGCAATTAATTAGGTAACCAATTTTTGTACCGATTCACCTAATAGCTATGTAAAATTTCACATGCATTTCACCTAATACTATACAATAGTACTATTTAAAAAAGAATAATTTATTCGTACAAACAGTTTATAAGTCAAGTTATGGAGGTAGCAACATTTGTGCTCATACAGTAAGCTAGGAGCGCAATTGTTAGTAGTGAATAATTATCTATTTTATATAAACTGCAAACAGCAAGACAAACGGTACTGGAAGTGTACAGTAAAATAATGCAGTGTGACTATTCTCACTGCTGTCACGCACAATGAAACCCTCAGTAATATACGCGGTTAACATACGCACTCTCAGTTAACCAGAAAATTGCACTAGGTGTAACAAAAATAGATGCTGTTCTACATCCTTTTAAATCAATGAAATGAGTTTCATTATTCTATAACTAAAAATGTTATGCTACACCTTACTAAGTAATAAATTCAATTATATTACCTATGAATACATAAAAATTATATAATTATTTAACTATTCTTATATCGACATAGCCTATCATTTTATTCTCTACTTTATCTACTACTTTATTAAAGTTTATACTTCAATTATTTTATAAAATATAAAGAAATAGGTGCAACGAGTTTTTTTTAATAAAGTCATGAGATTAGTTGAAATGGGAAGTCACCTTGTAACGAAAGAGGTTAAATTATTTATTGACTACATTTCACAAATATTTTTGTAAAATGATATAATTCAAATTATGCTTATACATGTTAGTATAATACAATTAGTTGTATGAAAATATAACTACTACTAGTTATTTCTAATATGTCATAATTAAATAACGGAATACAATAAAATATTGTATCAATTAAGTTATTTATTAGATTGAAATTAAAACATATTTTACATATATTCACAAACTAACTAATAGAATCAACAAGATTGCAACTTGTTTCAAGACTAGCATAATGTGTAAATTATAATATATTTAATTTAGTTAAAAAATTACAACGTTGTGGCTTTAAAGTAATTAAACATATTTACATAAATAAATAAAAATCGGTTATTAAAAAAATACTAATCTTTTATTAATGTGAATCCAAAGTAATTTTTTAATGTGATAAAATGAAGTTAATAAACAACGCATATTTCAATCAATATTGCCAATAAAAATGTAATTTCATAAATTTATTATCAATATTCTGCAAAAAGTCTACTATACAAAATAACATTCACATCATTCCATCAGTGTTTAAGTGTACCATTTCCTTATAGATGGAGGCAGGTAGACTATTTATTATGGAAATGGTTTTGAATAAAAGAATTTGCACTGTTTTGAAAATCTATAAAATATAATTTAATTGTTATGCTTACTAATTATTTTTTGCAATTTAAAAATTCTTTATTATAGACATTCTAGATAGAAATTGTTAAATTATAAAGTTATATATTACAAATTTAACATATCAATCCAATAATATTTTAAATTATAGACAATTATGCGTGAAAAAATATCGATTAAAAACCAAATGTGGCTATATGTTTTCCTAATTGTAATATGGATTAATGTATCGTCTATTGTACTATTAGTTAGTCTATGCATATATATGTTTTTAGTTTAAATTTTAATAATACGAGTATGTTACTATAAATTTGAATTTAAATATGCAGACAAAATTGTTTAATATTTAATTCAATGAAAATTTAAATTAAATATATATTTTGACTGTTAACTGTAAACTGTTTAAAATTCCAGAATTATTTAATAAATCATGGATGACGACAGTGTATTTGAAGCTATGCGACAATTACCAGAAATTGTAAATCAGTTTGATATATTTGCGCAGGAAGAAAGACGCGTTCAGCAGCATTTTACAAAACTCCAGGTGAGAAAGGTCAAATCAGATTTAGTTTCTGGTTATCTATTCATTAGAAATCTAATTTAATATTAATTTGGTACTTTTTAGGATTGGAATATGAAGTGTAAGTTAGAAAGTTTTATTTATTCTGTTGGTTAAACTATATTCATATAGTCTGTTTACATATTAAATGATGTAGTTGTATATGATTTAAAATGTATTTTAGTTAATTTGTTACCGTGCAATTATTTTACTTATGTATTTTTCATATTTTAATTATCTAAGATCAAGGTAAATATGGATAAGCTAAATCGAGTTTATTTTATTATTTCATCAATAATATATATATATATATATAACATTTATTTTATTTTATTTCGTTCATCAGATAAAATAATATTTTTTTGCTGTACAAATGTTATACAACCATACTTTTAAATTACAGACGAAATGGATTTTGGAATAAAACTTTCATTTGAATTTATATATAATATTTCTACTAGAATTAGTATAGTATTTATTTTTATGTAATTATTCTATTACTACAATATATGATGATATTATACTATAGCTGTTCGGTTAAAAATTGACAGAATTGTGTTTTTCAACACAAAAAGTGCTAATGTTGTCACTTTTGTAGATGAGGGTCCAACAAAAAATGTTCTATCAATTTTGAAAATTGCTATAATCAATTTTTTTTATATTTAAAATGTTCCATAGACTAAGTAGATATTAATTATGTAATATGCTCATGCGCAACAAAAATTTAACTGCCACCATTTTAAGGATTTATTTTGAAATGGTCACAAAGCAACCAACCACAAGATTCATGCTTCTTTCTGTAAACGGTATTATTTCATATTGTGCAAATATCTGCCGGAAAAAATGTAACATTTCAATTTTTTGCACACGTTCTCAATGCATAATGTGACTCAGTATGGTGTATATAATTATATTTATCTAAAAACTGTGCTTAATATGTTTATTTGAACAAAATATAATATATATATTAAAAGAAAATATGTTAATTATATTATTGTACTCAATGTGTAGTTTGGTATCATTTTAAATTACAAAGTATTAAAAAATTACTTAATTGAAATTATTTAGTTTGATTTCTGTACATGTATGTGAAAAATAAATAATTTATAAAAATTATTTATGTTAAAAATAAAAAACGAAAAATAAATTGTCTTCTTCTATTTTGTAGATTATTTCAGAGAAGTATAACAATATAATAAAAACAATAATTAAAAAATAAAATAAATGAACCGCTTTGTAAAATGTTATCGCTTTAACCCTTCGTACGTGGAGGGGGGGGGGGGGTCTGCTAATTT
>JAUZND010009531.1:0-14986 GCA_034780555.1 Coelogynopora nodosa
GGTCGGGGGCGGCTAAAGAGGAAATCTCCCACCCCCCCCCCCCCCCCCCACACACACACACACACATACGCTTTTTACATCTTTAGCTCATTTTAAAAGGTCAAGTAATGTTCACGCACTATGGCGAGTTTACCTGCGATCTTTCAGTACAATTGGTGCAACTGAAGAGTGCAACTGAAGTTATACACTGAAACTAAAATTTCCCAATTTCAGTGCCGAGATTTCCCCTATTTAAATATACATATATATATACGTTTTATTATTTTTCATTAACTTTTACCATAATTTGATTGAAAGAGTAGTTACCGAGTGTATTTTGGGGAGCTCAAAAAAGCAATCGACAATTTTAACAAAACAATTGAAACACAATAACGGGATATCAATAGTTACGCATTTTTAAAGCCTAATACATAAATTTCGTACGTATAACTCTTGTTGATAACCCTTGTTAGCCCTTTAACTCCGTGTTGATAGTTTCACCTTTTCACAAACTCATTCACATTCTGAGCAATTGGTTTTGATTTTCTGAATGGCTATATTATACGTAATGTCAGTTATTTATATTATTATAACTGAAACTATAGGCCCGCTTGTGTTATATTAATTTGCTACATGGATAATATGGTGTTATTCTTTCAAGTCTCAACCTATGACGCAGTTTCAAGTGTTAATCGATCGTTTATTTTGCGGTTAGTAGATTTGTAGGTTAGCAACTGCAGCTGTTTGGCGTTGACTGCGTGCGCCTGCAGACTAGCCCACTATACTTACTATACGTTTCGGCTACGTTTTTACTAGTTCCATTAATAGAAATGATGCTAATGTATATTTACTTACATTATTAATTAATTGAATTATATATTTCATATTTCAAGACAGTACTTACAGTATATATTATAATTTAAATGTAATGTATAGTAGATCATAAATAACTGTACATTTATAGTTTAATTTCAAAGCAATAACTGAAATGATAGACGAAACATTTGAGATTCGTTTTCGATTACAATCGTTGTGCCTGTTTTGGGCCATTTTTTAGATTGGTATACAATCTGATTTTTAATCATTATACATTATAATTAATCTAATTTTTCTTTTTAAATAGCTCAATTTTTAATAAATAAGACCCATAACTATGATCTGAGAAGGTTTTACATGGATGGTATTACACGGAGTTGCAAAAGAAAAACCACAATAAAATTTAAAGTTTATTAAAATTAATATAAAATAACCAAGCTTTCACCTTTCATCAAGAAGGCATTATCATGGTGTTTATATTAACGTTTTTATTTGTGTGAGTCAACTTCAAGAAGAGCTTCACTTTTCGTATCTATTGATTTAATTCATACAGAGAATATAAGGTTTGTTCTACGTCTACATTTGCACATGTACCGCGTGACCTCGACGTGTATAAAGATTTCTGCGCATGATCACAGTGTTAGTGTACAATAATTTGTCGACTATATATTTTGAAGTTAATGTGTCATCTTGTGCAGCTATTGATCCTATAGTGTCATGTCAACTGTTATTAATTGTTCTTAAATTGACGATCTTTATTGTTGCTTGTCTCGACTCGTTTTTCTCATTGTCGTCTATATTATAATATACTTTCGGATTCGTGGGATACTGCCTCACTATAAAAAGATAGTTGTGTCTGTTTTTATAAAATGATATAGCTTACAACTAATTACATTGACAATATTGATGATGAACTTTTGTCCAATGACTCAACCTTATAATCAATCAATGCGTTAATATACTTACTTCATAACTGTGCCGTTGACATTGAAAAGTTTCGATTATTATCAGCTGATATTATCATAATATGGTTGTGCGACATCTTACTCAATTTCATACATTCAATATTTGTTAGTACTGATCTATTATATTGATTATTGATTATTACATTGATTAGTCAGTAAGCTTTTGATTATAGCTGCGTCAGATTTGCAACTGGATAATTTGTTTACTTAAGATGAGTTGTTGGTATGTTAAATAAGTATTAGAGGCTACAGAGGTGGTTACTGTTACGATTTTTTTAGAATCTATGTATGTAAAATTGGGTAAATTTGCCCCCCCCCCCCCCCAACCATCACCTCACATCTATTGCGAGGTTTTGATGGGAAATGTGCCTCATTTTGCCTAATCTGGTTTTCGGTATGGGAACTTACGCGCGCGCCCCTTCAACCAAAATTCTAGATCCGTCCCTGGATTTTACATTTTTACTTTTTACTTATATTATAAATAAAGTTTTAAAGTCCTTTCATGCATAATAAAATAAACTTCTACTCAATATACTATGTGGGCTCCCAGTCGACTTAAGCGGTTCCTTTATAGGTTTTCGAGTAACCAAATTGTGCTGCAGTTCTCTTCGAAAAGTTTAACTAAGCTACATTTTGTAGGCTATGTACAGTTTAGTAGTTTATATAAATAATTAAGTATTTGTTTACTTTATATGCCACTAATATTTTTTTTTTGCACAAAATTTTTATTTTGCTATAGGCCTATTACGTAATTCATGGATTTTATGCGTGTATATATTGTTTTCGACAAAATACGACCCACTGATTATCACCATCGCGTTAATAAATCAGTGGAGATATTATTTGAAATCAACTTATAATAATAAAAATAGTAAATAAATGACGCCTTTGATTAACCCTTCGAAACCAAACTTCCTGTCATCCGATTAAGCTGAAATTTGGTTATACACATACCTTCTAACGACTTGTCGAGCTCATTTTATTTTTAAACAAATTAATTGATTAGTATCATTTTTATGACCTGATTACATCATAAACTACAGTTAGGAATATTGTAATATAGGAAAATAACCATATATGCTATATATTGACCCACATATGCTATAACTTTTGATTAATGCAACCAATTGACTTGATTCTTTTTGCATCTGATTTCAGATCGCAAGATCTATATTTGTTGATATGTTTTTATAAAAGCTATTCGAGTATTATTTAAAATTGCTGGTTATTTTAATCAATAATTTAATTGTTCAAGTTATATCTATATAATTTACGATAAACTATTTTTTTAAATTAATTTTGCAAGTTTTAGCTCCTAATATTATCGGAAGGTATCAAAATCCAGTGGGTATAAAATAGTTCAACAATAACACCATTTTTTCTGGTGTTTAAAAATATTCGAAATTATATTTGTTACATTTCTTAGTTAGATAAAAATGTATATCAAATGTTTGATTTAGGACACTCCACTGGCACTTGCTAGCTATATATTGGTGCATGTTAGTTGTGAATTGTAAATTAAGGATATTATTGTCTCTTCCATCTGCTCTTCGATCTATACCTGTTAACCTGACATATGAGATATCGCTGGACCTTCAATGCATAGTCCCCTAAAGGTGGACACCAAAATTCCACTCACCTATTCGCTTATTCGAAGAGCGGTCCTATGATTTATTATATCAAATGGTTCCTTTTCGGGAAAAGAACTTCCCTTTCTTCGAGGAGCGGTCTTATGATTTAATCTATATGATGGTTCCTTTTCCTTCCCTTTCCTTGAGAAGCTGTCTTATGATTTAATCTGTATGATCGTTCCTTTTCCTTCCCTTTCCTCGAGGAGAAGTCTTATGAGTTAATCTATATGATCGTTCATTTTCCTTCCCTTGAGGAGCGGTCCTACGTTTAGTGTCGAGGCTATTACATGATTAACAAACACTAGCTAGTCTTTAATCTTTACCTTGTTGGTCTTGTCTCCACCATTTCAGAGAGTTGGGACTGTGTAGCCACCGTGTTCTTCATCGACACTACCCACAACATCCTCGCCTACGTGGAAACCATCTGGAAGATCCTCGAGCCTGGTGGCTACTGGATCAATCTTGGTAAGGGACTCTGTTCCCCCTCCATTGTATTGTTGTGTGTACTGTATTGTGTATAGCTATATACAGCTGCTTAGCTCGGCGGGTTTCTTATTGATTTCAAAGCCTCGTTAATCCGGTAATGTTGACATTCAGTCCCTCGTTAGGTCCCCTTAGGACTACCTATAATTGCTAGGAATTGTGTGGATTTTCAAGAAGCTAGACGGCATTTATACGGAGAATAATTTATTGTAACATAATATATATATATATATATATATATATATATATATACCACATTCGCTGTCAGGAAAAAAATTGATATGCAACTCCCTCTACCAAATGATTTTCAAAATATTTATCTGAATGTATAACAAAATTTACACAAGTTACGAGTTGGATAGAAAAAAATTTCAAATTGGTTTTTATATTATTTAAATGTTATATTAATTTGAAATATTCTATTAAAGGTTTAAGAACATTGATAACTCCAAGTTGATGTCTTTTTAAACTGTTAATAAAATTTCTAATTCTTATAAATTAATTGTCTGTATCTTTTGCTCTTGTGTTTTGCATCGTTTGAATCGTGGAAACAGCTTAAAAAATTATTTTACTTATAATACTTCCAAATGAAGAAAAATGGAGAAAAAAAGGTCTTGACAATCATAGATAAAGTCTATAATAATTTTTTTTTCATTATTTCGAGAAAAGACAAACAATTTATCAATTTGTTTAGAAAGAACGCTCCAAAAGATTGCATAAAAGAAGCCCTGTTTAATCCAAGTACCCTTAATGAAAAAATTATTTGTAGCGGCAAAAGCTGTCTATTCAATTTACTAACTTCGACGCTTTCTTTTAAAAAAAAGCCGCTTAACCCCCGATATTGTTACCACATCTTGCAGTGTTATTCATAAATACCTAAGTCCAGCAAAAAAGTTGTACAAATATATATTAAATGAAAAAAACATGCCAAAATATTACGAAGGTGAACTCTTTTTTTAATTATATGCAAATCAAATTATTATAAAGGGAGGAAACTATAGTAATGAACCGTAATAGTATGGAAGTGGAGTAATTAAATACAGAGAAGAGGGGGAATTATTATAACAAAGTCTGGAATTTCTATCAGCGAACAATTAATTCATTTTATGGCTTAAATTAATATTATCTCTGTATTCTCCTTTCAACATCCTGATTTCGCTTTCATGTGAAACTTGTATATGTATAATATTTCTGCTACAAACTTAACTGTGTATTTAGTATAAATAAGTTATATTCTTTACGTGCTTAGAACCGTCGGAAAGTATAGTCAGTACTTTATAAAAAATCATTTTACCTATTTTTCCGGTTTTTATATTTATCATATTTATATCTTTCCATTATGGGTAATACTAACGTTTTAAACTCACATTATAATATATCGCATCCTCTTCTGATACTTTGTTGTGAAGGTCCGTTACTCTACCACTTCGCCGATGTACCTGGAGAGGCATCGATCGAACTCAGCTACGAAGAACTTCGCATTGCCATCGTCAAGTTTGGCTTCGAACTCGTGGTAAGTTGCAAACCTGTCTATCGGTATGACAGTCTATCGATCTGATTATTTCCGAGATCTACATATTTGTAAGTGTGTCAATCTGTATGTCTATCTATCGATCTGATTATTTCCTGGATCTATATATTTGTAAGTTTGTCTGTCTATCTATCGATCTGACTGTTTTCTGGATCTATCTATCAATTTTACTATTACTGGCTATATCTGCATGTCTGTCTATATATCGATATAACTATTTATTGGATCTATATATCTGTATGTTAGTCTGTCTGTCTATCTCATGGTTCTCTCTGTATGTCTGTCTATCTATCTGACTTTTTCCTGGATCTGTATGTTTGTCTGTCTCTATATCACCTGTCTATCTATCGATCTAACTATTTCTTGGATCTGTATATCTGTGTGTTTGTATGACTGTCTGTCTATATCCTGGCTCTGTCTGTGTGTATGTCTATCTATCGATCTGACTTTTCCTGGATTTATATATCTTTGTGTTTGTCTGTCTATCTATATCCTAGTTTATCTGTATGTTTGTCTATCGATCTGAATTTTTCCTGGACCTATATATCTGTATGTTTCGTCTGTCTGCATATATCATGGCTCTATCTTTATGTCTGTCTATCGATCTGAATTTTTTCTGGATTTATATATTTGTATGTTTGTCTGTATTTATATCGCCTGGCTATCTATCTCTGTCTGTCTATCTATCAATCTGACTTTTTTTCTGGATTTATATATCTGTATATTTGTCTGTTTCTATATCGCCTGGCTATCTATCTCTGTCTGTCTATCTGTCGATCTGAATTTATTCTATCCCTGTGTGTTTGGATGTTCGTATGTCTATCTGGGAATACGTGTAAATTGGAAGGAGGTGAAGTTAGCACCAAGCTCAGCATCAACAAAATTCAAATTAACTGTTCCAGTTTTTCCTTTTGATACTAGTAAAGTAGGCTTTAAAAAAATTGCAAAAATATTTATGAAATATATTATTCATTTTACTAGAAATTATTGATTTTTAGAGGGCTAACTTGATGCCAGCCTTGGTGCTGACTCATTTTGAACCGTTACTAAAATTGTGCATCTTCTATAATTTGTATGTGAATAAAACTAATGAAAAAAAATATGTGCTCAAAAAATTAGAACTATCTAATAGTTATTTTAATTTTTACGTGTGGTTTTTCTGTCAAAATTGGCCATTTTTGTCATTTTTGTGGTGCTGGATTTGGTGCTAGGTACTAAATAAATTTTTACATTAATGATATTTTTTCTATTGATGAAACAGCTAAAATAAAAATGTGCCAAAAAATAAAGTCATTCCAACACTTACTTCAATTGCGATTTGATATTAAATATTGCCATTTTTCATTAATTTCGTCATTCTGTAGTTTAATTAGCAATAAATATTACTTTATTAGCTATGGACGTTCACCCAAAACAATTGTGCTTATGAACACTATGTATGTAACTAATTTGGATAACCAAAATCAAAATCATATTTATATTACTCATTATTCGGCTAAGCATTGTCTATATAATTATTTTATAGGTTAATAACATTTCAGCTGTTCAAACCAAAAGCAGTCAGCGTCTCCTATAAAAAAATGAAACATTTAAACAAAATTAAGGATAATATTGCGTATATTAGTGAATTATTATTTACAATACTGTAAATGTTTAACGCTTAATTTCTGAATTTTTTTTTTTTCAAATAAATAACCAATAATTAGATGGAGTTGTTGATTACTTCACAAAAGTAAGACGTAACCGAATCTATTTATTATTAGTTGTTGCCCGGATCCTTGATCATATACAGTATTACACTTTGGTGTAAACTTTTACATAACATAATATATTTTATTTCATTTGTAAATTATTTTTATTAATGTTATATTATAGCAGTATTTTCCACTACACGATGTCGCATTTATACCTGCTCTACAATACATATACGAATCCATGGCTAATTCACTCCGACGTATATGTGTATTATTATATAAAATTATGCATAAATATGTAGTAATTTTTAATAAAAATATTCACCAACTGAACTGTACATATAAAATATAAAGTAGCGTAAGAACAATAACATTTATCTATTTGGTAATATAGAAACTACCTCTATATACAGCGGTGGATTTGCAGACAGCTGTGTATAATACTATATATCAGGACTACGTCTAAGTCTAGAGCAAGTCTACTCGCGTGATAACGTACCTGATGCTATATGGTCTGGTCACTATCCTAGGTCCGGTGAAGCATGGTTATTTTATAAAAAATTAATTGTTTATTTTATTTAAATTTTTTATTTTATTTTATAAAAAATGTATTGTTTAATTATAAAATAATATTATTCTATGTACATTGATTAATTCATTAATGTATTACATTTCTTTAAGTTGCTGTAATTACGAAGTAAAAACACAAACATAGTTCAAAACTATTTTTGTATCAATAGCATGTATAACCCAGACTATTCAATATTATTATTATAACCATATTTATAAATGTTCATATCGTTGTTAAGCAATATAACACAATAATGGCATTAAATAAAATAATAGCGAGATTATTCTGCAGTGCAGCCAATTTCGGAAGACGATTTGTAAATGTATATAGGCCCTAGTAGTAATATATATTAAGACCATTATAAATGCCACATATATCACTTATAAAATACGGATAACGTTTGTATACGTTACTTATTATCTAGTGAAAACACTCCTATAATATAATATTAATAAAAATAATTTATAACCGATTCATAAGATAATTTTTTGTATTAAATTTTGAAAGATATTTGAAAACGATTAAATGTTGAAAAATATTTCATCTCCCGTTAACGCCAGAAAGTATAGAAATTAATATTTTAAAAATAAAAATAAAACATTCAAATCATATTTAAACAAACAATTTCCGAAAAAGTGGAACCATATTTTTTCTTCAAAAATGTTCATGTATCGCACATTTTCATGACAAAAAAAAGTAGTTCGGTAAATATTGTGCTCATGAATATTCCCCTTATTTGTGCGCCCCCCTTCAGCACGAGAAGTCTCAGCTTCGTACCGGCTACACGCAGAACCCGGCCTCTATGATGGCCTATCAGTACGACTGCGTCTTCTTCGTCTGCCGCAAGCCCTGCTTTCCCATCGATCCCGAGGGTGACCACCACTGAAAGGAGAGCTGAGGAGGCCTGAACAAGAGTCGATAACCAATCCCGTTTAGGTTCTGATAATTTATAGATTTATAATATTGTTCTGCTTTGGTGATGAGATTTTACAAGTCTCATTATCCACGTGTATAGTGGAGCTGCCTATTTTTTTGTCAATTTTTTGGACAAACGTAGTAGATTAATAAAACTGACATAATGTGTATATTTCGAATAAAATACCTCAATCACGTGTAATACTGTATCATATAATATATATTTTTGTGACAGATTGTTATTTAATGTTTCTATAGATCTTGATTACTACTTATTTTTGTGTAGAGCATGATATCGTAAACAAACAAGCTTTGGAATAAAGACAACTGTTTTATATTAAAAAAGATTTGCCTTAACAAACAGCCATGTAACGGCTGAAGATTGGGGGGGGGGTGTTTGTAAACATGCTTTGTTCACGCACAGGAATTCTGGAATTTTCGACTCAATTTGTAGGTTTCTCGTAGTATAAAGAATTACATTTGCTTCATGTTTTTAAGCTTCAGTCATTTCTATCTAATTTAAACATGTTCCAAATTGAGCCTTAATTTAACCATGGTGTATTTTATGTATAGTTACATCAAAATAAATCTCTAGAAATTGTCCTATGTAAAATTCAAAATTAGCAAAACTATCAATTTATTTTTGTTCCATTAAAAGAAATAATATTTTAGTCACTATTTCAGACACTATAGAGATAGATTTCCAGATCTACGATTTATCAAACGATATACAATTATTATAACCATCGTATTTTGTGATCACCCTGAATTTAGAATCTTTAATCAAAACAAGATTTTTTTAAATTATATGAATGTGCCATTATAAAAAGACTTACATTAAATCAGTACAAACTATTTGTGTCTGCATGCTGAGATTCTGAGTGCATATCTCCTCAATTCAGAGTAATATCCTCTACATATATTGTAGCGTGGCGATTTAAAACTACTTATACAAATAAGCTATTAATGTAGTAGTATTATTTAGTAGTATAAATGCTATTTAAGTATTATTTTAAATTGCTGGTTATTTTAATAAATAATTTAATTATTCAAGTAAAATGGATATAATTTACGATAAACTTATTTTTTCTTTTACTGTTGTAAGTTTCAGTTCCTAATATCATTAATAACACAATTTTTTCTGGTTTGTAAAAATATTCGAAATTATATTTGTTATATTTTTTAGTTAGATAAAAGAATTTTAGTCTCTGAGTAAAAAAATCAGGGTCCTACGTTTTATAGTTCAATTTAAAACTTAATTTCTTTGAAAAAAAAATGGCATTCCCCCCTCCACGAACGAAGGGTTAAATGGTGTTAACTGTCAACAGATTTTCTATGTTTAGCCGATGTAAAAAACAAATTAGTGGTCAACTATTGTTTTCTAATAGTAAACGTATTTTCAATCCGGAACCTATGCTATACCTAATGATAACCAATTTTAAATAAATAAAATGTGATAAGATAGCAGTCATGGACATAATATGTATGTTTGTTTGTAAAATGTGTTTATATGGTTATATAACACTATATTATTTCACTTCGGGAAACCCATTAAAAGCTATCGATATATTTCAATGTTTAGCTAATTCAGTGATTGGCTGATAAATTCTAGTTTTGTGGCAAAATTAACCTTTCGCATTTGGCGCGCAAAAAAGTCATAAAATTCAAAACGTAAAAATTCCACCTATGCAAGGGATGTTTTTATTGGTACTTATTTGACCTTGATGATTATTATACATTATTATTATTTAAAAGTATTAAGCACGTACAGTATTTATTGTCATGATAACGACAATATATACTTGAAATAATATATCGCAACGTCAAATAAATATTAATAAAGTATTAATAAGTATTATAATATTGTATTTTACGTATTTAAAACTTTTAATTAAATAGATTTTTTAAATCTTCAAGGTCAAATAATTAAAAATAAAATCATCCCTTGAATAGGCAGAACTTTCAAAGTTTTTATTGTAAATTCGGGACGTTTTTGCAAGCCAAATAGGAAAGGTTGCCATTAGCAATCAGATAGAGATGTAGTTCAGCAGATTATGCGCCGATAATTATGGAAGAAAATATAATGTTTAATTTCAATTAAGCAATGTACATTAAGAAACTTTTCTTAAAATCATAATATTTCACTAAATGACAACCAGACACTTTCCCCATAAAATTATTGAACATTGAAAAATGTCAGACAACTTTACCAGCTACCAGGCAAGAATGTTCTTGTGTTCCATATATACAGAATATTATGCGAACGGATTTATCACAAAATATATTTATAACTTGATAATGTGATGTTGACTAAATGCTAAGGCTACACAATATGCTACTTAGAAACTGACCTCAATTGAAAATGAGAAAAAATATTGTAATTTTGATGAAATATTACATCTTTTTTTTAAATAAAGTCAAAACAATTCACTAGTAGGATATACAATTGGCTCAAGGTCGATACATAATCCACTACAATATAAAATCAAGAACAGAAATTATCAGACATTGTTTCGATACATATCTCTTAATCCAATGGAATTATGCATGCTAACGGACGGTGTCCAATTGTTCGACCTTGAATGGGAACTGCAGGACTGGAGAAACACGGTTCTAAATTTGCGTCCCGACGCAAGGTAGAGGAAGAAGTTGCAGGCGTGCGAGATGAACACCATTGTACAACTGATTTGGAAAATAAGTCGATAGTTGATGTACGTCTCATAGGCTCCACTTTTCACCGCGCGTATCTGCAGTGCAAACAACCCATCAGACACGGTGAAAATGCATATGGGCAGGTAACCGCAGAGAAAAAATAGGTTTTTCAACATTGTCAGTTTAAGAATTTCTGCCGATGTTGAGGTGATTCGTCGGCGAACTCGGGTGGACAGTTCAAAACTGTGCTTGCCTGCATTCATTGCATTCCTCACTATGAAACAGTTGAGAATGACTAAGATAACGTAGGGCACAACAAAAATCATTGTCGATTGAAAGACGGAAAAGAACTTGTAGAATACTGGGTCCCACTCCATTTTACATTCCGATCCGACCGAAGGAACGACGCCTATCTTAAGTTCTCCAATGAGGGGCACATGGATTATAAACATAAATACGATTAAAACGACAATAATAAGGGCACTTCTATTTCCGGTAAAAATTCGATTCACGTGAAAGGGGAAGTAGACCGCGGTGAATCGTTCAATGGTAATCAAACAGATGATCCACACCGAAATACCCACTGCCACGTAGCAGACAAAGACAGTGGTCTTGCAGGAGAAGTCATTGAAGGCCCACACGTTGACCTCAAGGGCCGCCCAGATCCAGTAGAGCAGGGCACTGGTCATGAGCAGAATCGAGTCCACAATGCTCAGCACGGCGAAGCAGACACTGGTCGGGTTCTTGCGCATGGCTGGCGTGGTCATGACCCAGAGGGCCATTGTGTTGCACACGATCCCGGTGAGGATGATCACCGGGTAGGTGTAGACGATGAGGTCGCGACGTATCCGGGCGCCCAGGAGACCGCCATGAAGGTCGAGGGCGGAGTGCTGGATGTAGTCTGTGGTGTTGAAGAGTAGCGCCGGGTTGAGGTGGGTTGTAGCTGTCGTCTGTTGACTCAGATAACCTGGGGTCGTATCCATCGTGTTTTGATCCTGTCAACTGTAAAACAAGTTCAAATAGGTAAAATATTACACGGTGCCAACTTTGTTGTAAAATTTAATAAATTACAAAAACACCGAGTCTTATTCTAGGGAATATCATGAAAATGACCGAGTTATATTTTAGGGGATACCATGACAATGACATAGTCTTATAATAATAATAAGACGGTTTATTCTACTGTTACAAAAGTGTGCAGTGCAGTATTAGAATGGGCAACAGCAAATAGGAGTACATAAAGAATATGTAGTATAGTGATTATAAGTTATTAGTTATGGTTGAAGTTTATTAGGGCCCGGAAACGAAATCCACGTTCCCCGAATTTTTTATGAGCAATGATCGTGCGTAAGTCATCTCTGGTCGCGTTTCTGGTCCCGATTGCTACCGTAGTCTAGGGATTCTAGGGGATACCATTACGATGACATAGTTGTATTTTTGGGGATACCACGACGATGTTTATTAACTAATAGAAGGAATAGTGATGATTTTATTTCAAATAATTAATAAACTGTCTTTAAACTGTTTTACATTAGTATTTCCTTCAATATTAATGAGGTTTTTAAATATCATTTAGTGAACCTTGTTTAAATCAGTAAATACAAACATTTAAAAAATGGTTATTGAAATAATTTTCACAATAATAATTTCCAAAAGGAGGAATTGTACGAAACGATAAACGATGACGATGCGGTTATAGAGCAACAATAATAATTGACTATTATTAATAATAAATGAAACTTGTCACATCCATCCTATGTTTTAGAATTTATCATTAAAATACAATGTTGGTTGCAGCTGGATACAGCAACATAGAATCATCGCTTTATATAAATACTGTAAAAAAAGAAAAATATATAATATAGTTTATATTAATCAAATTTAAATGACAGTTAATTTAATTTAATAGTCTTATACGCACGAAGGTTTAAAATTTATATCATAATTGTATTATTAAAGGTTTTTTTTTAATGAAAATAATTCGCACAGTCAGAGAAGAATGTTATAAACTTTATAACACAATTTTTTTTAATTTTCAACCTTTACATATACTGGTTGTGAGAAACACGCTATATTTGACATTAGCATTACTTCCATCAATTTGTAATAATGTTCACTAGGTACAGTAAGGTGCTTCTTGTGATTCTGATAGTCACATATTTAGTTTAACTTATGCGTCGATGAACTAACTTCCTTTTAATAGATTTAATTTTTTATGTTACTATTTAAACAAATTTTCGATCACTCATTGGACAACCGTTTTGGAATATTGACTGAAGCATTGTTTTTGAATCCTTTTTTTATAAACAACAATTTCTTTAAAGTATATCGATATTATAATCAACTTAAAACGAGATTCAAGGGAATAACTGCAGCTTGTTTCCTCACAGGATGGCTACATATCACACTTCCACATTCAAACAAGTTAACAAGGGTTATTGTGGGGTTATACCGTCCTTTTCTAAGGAATTGTACATTTATGTACGATTATGCAATATCGATACACATCCATCTACATATTCCATTTTGATTTTGATTACATATTCTACAGCAATAAAATTATATGAGGAATCCTAAATGTATGATTATAATAAACGGCCTAGTATTACAACTCTACGTCATGCTATACCAGAATCACTAGATGTTTTGCTTGTAATGTACGAATTCGTCAAATTCTTATTCTTGTTATATCTCATTATCACCAGATGAGCTGCATAATTTTGTGATCGAATGAATTAATTAGATATAATTATAATTAGACATAACGGGTGATGTTTTCATTATACAGCTTTTAGAGTGAAAGATCCAAACAACTGATCATATTTAATGAAGTAAAATATTTACTTTATTCGTTACTTTCATGTCAGCTATTTCTGTATCGGTATATCCAACTCTTGCCATGTAGAAATGTAAACAACAATTATTCTACCTGATTCTACCTGATTCTACCTGATTCTACTCTAATTCTACCTGATTCTACCTGATTCTACCTGATTCTACCTGATTCTACCTGATTCTACCTGATTCTACCTGATTCTACGTTAATCTATTCTATAGAATAGAGAAGTTAAACCATTTAATGTATCTCCGAAATAAACATAATATAAATAACGGAAGTAAACACGGAAATCTAGTATGCAAATACTTCGCTTTAACAAATTATTTGGTGTTTTAACTGAATAATCCATCGAAAATTAAACATTTCAACGAGGTGATGCAATATTGCTTTCTATCTACTGTAAAGTATCTTGTCGTTCTTTCATAAAAAGAATTTTATTAAATAATACTGACATCTCATCTTAAGGATTAGGCTTAAGTTAGAAATTATAATGTGAGATATAGCCTTAAAAGTGTATAAAGTTGGTGCAAAATCTTTGTTTAAACTACATCAGAACCGTAAATACTAAAGATACGTGAATGTTTTATTTCATTCTATCACAAATAAACTATTATCTTCATTTTTAGTGAATTTATAAATAATTTACTGGTACGGAGCATTATCTATGTTAGGTTTTATGTTATTTATGATTTGCATCTACATTAAGGATGAAGCAAATAGTAAAGTGAGATAATGAATATGATGGAATTGTTGAAATTCCGAAGCTTATATACAACAGTAATATTCTACAGTGAAAAAGTATACTAGTATGTATAGCATGTTTTCATACCATCAGCATGTTTTCATACCATCAGCATGTTTTCATACCATCAGCATGTTTTCATACCATCAGCATGTTTTCATACCATCA